>JAVQJV010028436.1:0-21839 GCA_036024995.1 Gadopsis bispinosus | reverse complement strand
GCAGTTACAATGTTACTGATGTTAAAATAAACATCCAATAGTATCAGCAGTACAACAACAGCTTCACTAATAATAACAGAAGCAGCAGCAGGCGGTCCGCATCCACTCGACCAGACCCGTGTGGATCCAGACTGCGCAGAACCAGATCCTGAAGATCCAGACTCCACAACGAACGAGACGGGGGGGGAGGGGGGGAGAGACACACAGACAGACAGACAGAGGGAGAGCGAGAGCGAGAGAGAGACACACACACACAGACAGACAGAGGGAGAGAGTTTTACTTGACGCCTGCTCCTGTAGACGGCGTAGACCTCTGTCACGTGTCATGCGACACATAGCAGGACGAGCACAGATGTAGCCTGTTGATAACGAACTGCTGCATGTCATTGCATTGTGCATTGGAGCCATCATTAGTGTGCTTTCAGAAAGTCAGAATGTCTGCTGGTCAGGTACTGTTGGGGGGCTTACGTTAACAACTACTAATACATACAGAGGTTTCACAGGAAATCCAAATATGTGGCATAACATTTACTTTAAAAAAAATCTTGCTATTTGTTATTTATTGCTAATCAAGTGTATATTATGGCAAAAAAAAAGTACGTGTTTCAAGGTGACTTTGAAGGTGCGGAGGCCGATAAATATTAATAAGGGTTAATACACTTACCTGGAAAAACAAATTATTGTTGTTGGCTGTTTTCGCAGTTAATGCTCAGGTTTGCTCCTGGATATTACCTCAGTATTTCTTGTAAGAGTACCTGCCTGCGAGTGATCATAAAAAATTTCAGAATTTCATTTGGAAAATGGAGTGAATTTACGACGTCTGAATTGGAGGGGAAGCGGATGCTCGCCAGTGCTGCAGCACCACTTTGTGATTTGGGCTGCCAAGACAGGTGGGATGCTCTGAATGTCGCGCAAAGGGCCTCTGCTACAAGTACAGGACGATCTATGCATTCATGCACCGGTCTTTGCTCTCCGAAGGAGCCTGGGCTGCACACCAGTCATCTCAAGTCATGTGTGCACAGGATATCTGACAGTTCAGTCATGACTCGGGTCGGACAGAGGTTTGATGTAATCCTTTCAGTGAAGTAGCACTTGAGACAGCGGGAGCTACAGTGAGGAAGGAACTTTGACATGAGCGAACGGCCTCTAAAGGCTCTGTTTTTAATAGCGACTATCAATGGCAGCCAAAGATAGTAGCACTTACGCTGAAGCTCACATCCATAAACGGCTTCCCTGAGCCTCCTCCGTGAAACACCCTTGTAGTCAGCTTCAACTAGAACCCACTTGCGTCCATCTGTAAAGCCCTTCACCGACTGCGTTCAAGCCTGCAATGACACCGTTTCGGGTAAGATGGCATTAAGTTCACCTGGGTGATAATCACCACGGGGACTCCTCTGTTGTCAGGACAAATCCAAGGTCAAAGAGAATGTCGCCATTACCCAGAAAATCTGAGAGTCTCTAAGACGAGGGAACGCTGTCCAATCTATTGGCTAAAGCCCTCAAGGGAGTCATCTTCTTGCCGTGCTATCGGCACCGCTTCCTGGTTCATGAGACTGTAAATAATGGAGAGGAGAGACGCTAGCTCATTAACAGGGCTCGTGGCTGAACCGGGGTTAGACGAGTTCAGCCGAGGGGAGAGAAAACTGTGTTGTTTCCCAAATGATCGGCGATGACTGGTTACCCGGAGCCACCAGTGCTGCTGGTTTAGCCACTCATGAACGGTTATATAAATGTCAATGTTCCACCAAAGCTATAATTGTGTGAATGAACACCACACATTTTGCACATTGAATAATGCATTTATGAGTGTGCATGAATAATGAACGGCATCCATAATTCAGTGCACGGCTACGATAGTTTTTAGCAGTGCAACATTTTAAAGCATGGAAAAAAAAGAAAAGAAGACTGGCTGGCTGGCGGGCTGTGCTTCGTCATCGCGTTGTCTCTCACGGTCACAGATGGAGGGGAAGGTGCGCTGACATCAGTCGTGTGGGCTGACCTGGGGTCCTGGCTCCTGACACGATTCTGATGTTGTGCAGAAAGTCCATGTAATCAAAAGTACGAGTCCACCCGCTGTGGTGCATATAGACGAGTTGTACCCACCAACCTTCTAACAAGGCAGCAGCTGAGAGCTTTGTCAAACACTTGAACTGACACGTTGCATGCAGATGTGGAGGGAACGTTTCAGAATATTGAGTGAGTCTATGTTATATTGAATTAAACTAAGACAGAGGGAAGAAAGCTTGTGAATGTTAAAGGAAAGTCCAAGAATACGACATGAAACGACGTGTGTGTGTGTGTGTGTGTGTGTGTGTGTATTTTATTAGCTGATGCAAACATTGTAACAGAAGCAGACAAGTTGATACCCTGATCCTAGAAAATGCATCATTAGATTGCTGCCGACAGATTTATTGTGTTAGTTTCTTTTTCAGCGACTCACTTGTTTAATGAGGAGAGTTTTGTTTTGGTGAGAAAATGTGTGGCCGAGAGAGAGAGAGAGAGAGAGAGAGAGAGAGAGAGAGAGAGAGAGAACCCTGTATCCTTCACAATAGGACATGACTGTTATGCAAATGAGATATTTTGAAGCGCTTCCTCTTTGAATCGGCACATCTGTTCGTGATAATTTGCCATGTGATCCAATTGGTTGTTGTTGTTGCCAAATGTCTTGTAAGACCAAACAGGCTGGCCACCATTGGGTGGTTTATGGAATCAATCAGTCCCTCAATATTCAGATGCACCACAGCCATGGGCAGGTTAACCTGCTGGAGGGGGGGGAGGGTCCCGATGCAAAAATAAGCTGCTGGTCTCCTACTATGAACTGTCTATTACAAGGAGCATTAGATCCATTGAACATTGGCTCAGAATTTCACACCGTCTTTTTCAATATCCAGCCTCATCCAGTTGAGGGTTCCTGTTGGATCCTCAGATCTGTGAGGAGTCCAGCTGAGCAGACGTCCCTCCATCTCCTTTAAGTTGTCTTTGTCAGAGGAACTAACGCGTACAGTGATCCCTCTGCTGTGTCCAAATCCAGCGTGGTGGTGTATGGAGCCGAAATACTACTTATGGCGCTGCCTGTAGTTAAAATAACTCTAATGATATAACAGGGGACCTGTTTCTACACTGAGTACCTTTTTGGCCTGATTATACTTTTAACTAAGGAACCTTTTCAATGCTGGACTTTTACTTGCAATGGAGTATTTTCATGGTGTGATATTAGTACTGCTCCCAGTAATGGACCTGAATACTTCATCCATCACTCACTACGCATTCTGTTATATGTCAACTAAGCGAGACGGACGTGAATAGGGACATTGTTAAATAGCACAATAAAATCAGCCCTGATTATAGGCAACCGATCATGAAACCCTTCATGAGAACCATAGATCCATACAGTCCTCTCCAAGCAGTGATATTTGATTTCTTCAGCTTCTATCCATGCACGGCATGTTAGCATGGAAAAGTCTGAACTCAGCTGCTGCCTTCAAATACGGTTATCTTCATGCTTCTATTTCAACTCTGCAAATGCACGTAATAAGGCGTTCTGCCAGCCTCCGGAGGCGTTCGCGGTCCCACAATACCATGGCCCACCTGTCAGAAAACCCTTGTATGTGGCTCCCCCGGAACTCCCATGTGCATTTCTATAAGCCCCCCCCCCCCCCGCGAGCTTTGTCCCATTTCAGCTGAGCAAACCACAGGAGATGAAGGGGGCAGAGGGCACAGCTAGATGTGCTTCAACTGCCAATGGGAAATGTCAGTCCCTCTCACAGACGAGGAATAACAAATAGCCTCTTGAGTGTCTTGACAAGCGATAGTGGCTGCAGCAAACTCACTTCGCCCCCCTGTCCACGGAGAATTATGCATGACACGAGGGAGAACAGTCTCCTGCTACCTGGGAAATTTATCTCATCTAGTGCTTGAAGCCGTTTTGACAAGAGTATCTTACATAGCTCATGACATTCCTCAAGTAGCGCAGTCAGTACACACATCAGCAGTCATAAATTGGCACGGTTGACGTTATTTACTTTCGGCGTGAGAGCTGAACCCCGGCTTATTATTTATGTCACAGTACATCAGCAGAGAGGTGAATAACTTTTCTGTTTTTATCCAACATTTTAGTTTGGTGAGATCCCTACACGTGTTCTTTCACAGCTTCACTTTTCACTCAGAACTGTCCAATGCCATGGCCTTTTTTCCCCGTAGCTGCTAAAATGTTGCCAAAAGTCATTTGCTGCAACGGTGGAAAACAAGAGAAAGGTTCATTTTTTTCACAAGCTTTAAATAAGTGTTTTACGGGCACACACTCTGCTCGTTTGTCCACGTTCAACTCTGACTGCTCATCATCTCTCTCACGCAGAGTCCTGGGCTGTGATGTGTCACTTCGTTCAGAGATTGAGCTTAATGTCACTCTCATTCCATGGGCGTGTCACACAGGATGACGTAAAGCACATTTGATTAATGATGGCTTCCTTTTAAATGGTGATTTAACCCATTAATAACAGAACCCACGACTTCATTACTGACACGGAAATGTCAGCCGTGAGCCGAGCCTTTGCGGGCCGGTCAGCAATAATTACATCAGCTGTAATCAAGGTGACAGGAAATGATAGAATTTTGCGTTTTTACATTTTTAGACATTCTAGCGGCGCGCCAGGGATGACGGGATGTCTGTCAGCTGACATGCCTCCGTTTGTCCAGTACTTTATCACCAAATACCTGCCAAGCTAATGACATTCCCATCAGCTGTACTCTGTGTAATCAAGTAATGCCTGCTAAAAAATAAAAATAATGCATGCATTGTCATTGTGAGCATGTTCGAATGCCGACATCAGCAGCTCAAAGCTCGGCTGTGTCTATGTGGTCTGTGATGTGCTTCGGTGTGCCACTAATATAACTATTATTATATTATATTCCAGTTGCGAGGAACCGAACGCGTGTAGAACACTGCAAATAAAAAATAGTCCAGAAATGACTGAGTGAACAAATATAAAAATGTATGATCAGAAGCGCATGTTTGACTTGACTTATAATAGGATGATAATATTGTCTCATATTACTTTTGACTCCAAACAGGATATGTATTGTAATAAGGCGTAAAAAATCCAAACGAAAATGAAGCCTCAGCCTACACTTCTTTGGTCTGTAGAAAAGCGTTTATCTTGTGTTATTGAATTGCACTTTTGCACTGTGTTGTTTTATTGGAAGAAACTGCATTGTTTTGTTTTTTTTGCTTGTATGTTTAGCCTATTTCTTTGCGTAATTACGCACAAACCAAAACTCGATTTCAGCTTTAATTATGGGCACATCATGACCAGGTATTGTGACATGTCGTTTTGTATTCACCAGTAGACCAGTAGTATTACCTCATTTTAAACCACTAGATGTCGATATTATTCAGGTGCAAAACTTCAAACCGGCAGAGTATAAATAAATAATGTTTTACAGTTAATCTGAGCTGTGTGCGACATTACGTGATGGCCACACCACCACAATACCCAAGGCCATTTCCTCCAAAAAAGACCAGCTGCCACAATGCATAAGGTCAAGTTACACAGTGACCAGAATGAAGAGACGCTCTCCTCGAGCTGCCCGAGGACAGCTCCAGCAGCATGTCATGTGTGTGGGTGTTCAATAACCTTGCTCTTGCTGCTGCTTTCTATTGGCCCTGCTCATCGCCTAGAAACAAGGACAATGGTTGTCACCGCATGCTGATCATCAGCGCCTCGCAGTAATGCTGATTGAAACCACTTTTGCCGAGCCTCAATTGCCTCCATTTTTAGCACAAACCGCCGAAGCATGATACAGATTTTCAAGTGGCGCAAGAATGCAGACCTCCACCAAGGCCTAGTCCTCCCCGCAGTTAGCCGCTACTCTCACAGACAACACTAAACTGGGCAGAGGACAATATTTAGAGTGGGCTAGCGGACGTCTGGCCTGAAGGTGGCACCAAAAAGAGGCCGCAGGGTCGCCAAAGCATCTTCAAACTGTTGTTTATTTATATGATAGGGGATCAGTGTTGAATATATGTGAATAAGGCATGAGGGAATACACTCATTCGGCCAGATGATGGCACTAGATTTAAGGTCACAGTGTCACAACTCTTGATTGTTTTCATCTGGTTTTGTGTTCATGCCATGTCACTATCTCATTCCCCTCACCTGGTTCTCCCCCCACGCCGAGGCTCAGTCCCTCAGCACATGTGTTGCGTATTCGCCAAGCTCCCCAGCATTCCTGTTTCTGCCCGATCTCACCCCGCTTTGCTGTTTTTCCCCCCAAGACCTTGGATAACCTGCCCGCCCAACTTTGGATTTGTTCCCTTGTGTGGATGACTTCCCGGATTTGACTTAGCCTGATAAGTGACCTGAACTTTCCTTGCACTCTGACTGTCTCATTGTCGTGCTTTTTGTGTTTCGAATCTGCCGGCACCGGTGAACGTCACACACGGGGTCACCGAACAGGACGCATGCACTGTATATCACACGGTGGTCTTAGGTTTCATGTCAGATCTTGTCCCAATCAGTGTAGACATTGAGGTGAAATACACACAGACAGTGCTGTTGGAGGAAGTAACAGATCCAGTACCAAATAACAGTTCCATCACTTTGTCAGATTAATGGGAAAATAATTCCGTGTGATAAACGAGCACAGAGGGCTGCAGTGACTGGATATCTGCAATCATGATTATTTTATTTATTTTGTTTACATTTTAGATAACATAATACTTACATTTAGCCCGATGGTATTTGCAGTGTGGTTTCAAGGACAGACCAACTGACCATTCGCTAAACTCCGCAGCACAGATTGTCCAATCATAGCAACCGGTCCCTAAAAATCTTTTTCTCTTGTAAAGTTATAAGTAAAACACATTTACATTGTCACACGTTTGAAAATGCAAACAGGTTAGTAAGCTGAGCAGTCAAACATGAAGTAACAGTCTGAGCTTACGGTCGTCCTTGTCATGCTTAAGCAATAGGACAACACTGCAATACAATTCTTTATTTCTCTGTCTTCTACATGAACCAACTGACATTTTGATCTTAAGCGTATCGTCATCAAGTGCACCTCGAGACCCCATTTTCGCGCGTCCTTCTTTTAAAATGAGTCAGCTTGACACATTGAAGTCTGCATCTTAAGCAACTCGAGGAGTTGACGTTAGCTGAATTAGCCAGCTAGCTTCAGCTGCTAAAAGCTGCCAGTGACGGTTTCAGTTCAGCAGGTCTGCTAGATATGTCCGCTTTTGTCTGCCTCTGACGTCTGAAGGACCCATTGTTTAGAGAAAAAAGAAAATGACGAAGAATGTTGAGTGGAAAATCTATCACCGTTACTTTTGTAAGCTGCGTATGTGTAGCGCGAGAACAGAACTGCCTGACAGGCGTAGCAACAGTAACTAATGGTCAATTGGAACACAGCAGGCCGAACAAAGAAAATATGGATCAGTGACAGCAGGATGTCAGAAAACAACTGGGTTTGTACAAACCAGGCCTTAACAAGAAATGTGTATATATATATATATACATACATATATATTATTTATATAGGTGCTGTACCCGTGTGTTTTCTCTGCTGAACTTGAGTTATGAAAATACCATTTAGAACTGTCATCGCAGATCTCTCACAGACAGTCAGTATGGGAAGATATTGTCATCCAGAAAAACAGAAAATTGGATTTTTACTTAAATAAACCTTTCTCAGAGGAAGAGCTGTCGGGTGTCAGAAAATGGTTCAGTCAAACCTCAATGGGCAGAGAGCCAGTTTTTAAGTCTGTCGGCTTGGATGTCAAAGAAAACAAAAATCATACACATGACTTTTTATTCTCGTTCATCCAGAGCCGTCCACACTCATAATCAGCTGACTAGCTCAGTGGTTCCCAGCCTGTTCTGTCAGATGTGTTCATCGACACCACCTGTCATGTTCCAAATGTTGTTTGAATTGACTTTAAAACGGGATGTTATTTAACTATTAAATATAAAATATTGATATTATACAATCAAATTCTGCATATATTACTACTGTGAGTGGCAGAAGCTGGACATTTCAATTATTTATCCAACGTTACTTACTCAGGCTGGTGGCCCTATATGCACCCAGGCTTTCATACCCATATGGCTGCTGGTTATTGTGACAATAAATACACTAAAAAGCAGCATCACACTCATTTCTAATCATATTTCTACATTTATTTCCTTGTTAACACAAATATGTGGATATAATATTTACCAAATCATAAATTCTAAATTATTTTTAATTAGAAGAGCCACTTTTCAATATTCTCTAGCCTCCTGGGTTACAAGTATCCCCGTTTTGGAATCACTGAGCTAGCAAACAGCCTGATAATCAGACTGAATCTGCGCTGTCTGGAACCAGGATAAAGTAACCTCTGTATGGCTAGTTTTGGACGGCCAGCCAGGTACTTGTACGTAGCTAACTCAATAAAACAGTAAATTTCAAAATTTCAAACACTCAGTCCGTCAACTTAAAGATGTGGACATGTCTCTTACACTCTTATTCGGTATTTACGTGGCTTATTTAAAGATCCCCTCCAGACATTTATTAAAACATATATACAGATAGTCTGCCTGGAACAATAATGTGTGTCTGATATGTTTTTTTCTACAAAAAAAGTATAATTTCCACATTCAAAACCTTAAAAACATTGTAACTGCCATTGCTTTACCTCTGTATGTGGAATTGTACTGTAC
Source organism: Gadopsis bispinosus (assembly GCA_036024995.1). Classification (NCBI taxonomy): domain Eukaryota; kingdom Metazoa; phylum Chordata; class Actinopteri; order Centrarchiformes; family Percichthyidae; genus Gadopsis; species Gadopsis bispinosus. Next base: position 13,143 of record JAVQJV010028436.1, on the reverse strand, counting down.
TACTGTGTGTTCTCTTTCATCCTGCTCTCACTCTTTCCCCCCCTCTCTTTTTTCTTTCTCTACCCAACCGGTCGAGGCAGATGACGCCCACCCAGAGCCTGGTTCTGCTTGAGGTTTCTGCCTGTTAAAAGGCAGTTCTTCCTTGCCACTGTCGCCTGGCGCCTGCGCATGGTGGAATTGTTGGGTCTATACATGTAGAGTTGGTCTTGACTTGCTCTATGTTAACAAGTGCTATGAGATAACTCTGTTATGATATAGCGCTATATAAATAGAAAAGGCATCTTCTCCGTCAAGCTTATTAAAAATTGGAGAATCGATGAATATGCAAATGTTGTTCATTTCTACAGTTTTCCTGCTGGACACAAGGTGTCTCCTGCTTCACTGTGTAGTCCATTCTCAGTGTGTGTGCACTGGAGGTTTCATGTTTCTACATCACACTTGTATGAGGGGATTATTGGACTAGTGTTGACTTCCAAACTATTTGTGATGTCACAAATCGTGCTTGCAGGCCTGCCCCTTAAAATCCGATTTTTACTGAGCACATGAATATGAAAACATCCTTCTTGTTCTACAATTCAACTGCAGCAACAAGAAGAAAATCATATTTTTAAGTGGAGGGGCGCTTTAAGTGATTTCAGTGTGAACTTAAAATAACATCCGCTTAAACTGAAATTATACGTATAGCAATCTATGTGTAATATATATATTTTTTGAGATATTTCACCGACCAATTGAGTGACCACTGTCATCCCCATCCCATTCCTGCTTGACTAAAAACAATAACCGACGAGTACAACAACAACAACAACATGGGCCTGAGGCAGCAAGATATTGGAATAACTGATTAGGTGTATTATAATAAAGATAACATAGCATGGTTATTGGATGCCTCAAACATGAAAGAGGAGTTAAGCTTATTGGTTGGATGATTCAATCCAATATGGATTTCACTAAGTGGTTAATAGAAGAAAACAGGACGAGGGAAATGAGCTTGAGGCGCACGTAATAATGGGCAAAAAAGTAGAAGAAGGTGAGGGGGTAAATTAAGTCGCCCTCCAGCTGAATATTAACTAGGCTCCATTAGAGAACTTGGCTGCAATGTTTTTCTGTACCCCTGTGAGTATTTCTGCGAATGCTGTTTTCCAGCCTGGTACAGTTAAAAGATGTGAAACAGAGGGGTGGGGAGCAAAACTGAATCTGGGGGACTCATCCAGTGGATCGGACCGTTCTTCTTGATGGTGGGAACATTTTGCTGAAAGCTTTTCAAGATGCCAAATGTGAATCTCCAGTGTTGACAGCCCTGATTGAAGCCGCAACACAGGTGGTAGATTCGGTCTAAAGAGAGGGCCGCAAAAGCGATTGCCCACCGCTGTAGGCAGATGGAGGACTCTAAACACTCAGAAAATGTTGAACTTTGGAGACGTACAGGGTAATAAAAGTCACATTGCAGTTTTAGAGCTACAAACACCATTTAAGTGCTGCTCCTCGAAGCAACGGTGAAGCTTCACACGCAACAACACTATTTCTAATCCCGCCGTCCTCTCCCGCTGTTGGTCACATTCACGCCTTAACATTACCTGTCTGTATTGAAATGGCATCTTGCCTCAGGTAACAATATTCGGAATCTATAAAGTCAAAACAGAGAAGAAGAAACAGATGGTGAACGCAGCAAATGTGCAATAAAAAAAATAAAAAATCAATGACGGTGTTTGCAGTATTCTGGGTAGATGTTATCCTCCGATCATTTAGCGTCACTCCTCTTTTTGTTTTCCTTTGTTGTTGCTGCTATGACGTCCTCATACATCCCAGCTCACCACCAGAAACGCCCACATCAAATGGTTTGCAGCCCAGACCTTTACAGCTAAACTATATGCAACATTTGTATGTTGCATATAGTTACAGATTTATCCATAATAGCTGAGGTTGTCTGGCTCTGCCTGTTAACCCTCCTATGATCCCCGGGGTCAATTTGACCGCATTCAAGGGTTAACGTCTTAATAAATGATTTACATCTCTTTTTACATCTCAGTGCGAGAACCCCTGATAGTTTCCACAACATGGGTTTGGGTGAACACGTAAAAGCTTGTACAGCAGCCTTCTAGACCATTTCTCTTCATGCTCTGCGTGCTCTCTCTTTATGCTCTCTCTCGACTGAAAATTACCTCTAAGCGAAGGTTTTCTGCCCGGCTTTGTCAGCTTTTTTACAGTGAAAGTGACGTAGAGGAGAATGTGTGTGAAACTGAAGAAACGTACAGGGGAGGCACATGTTTGGGGACAGTTGGAAGGACTTGGATGTGACCCACTTGTAAGCCTACGTTGGGTGAAGTCAAAAGTCAAAGCAACAGCAAGCCTGTTGGAATACTGACACTGGAAGCGCAATTTTTCCAGCCATGTTTTCTACCATGTCATGTGCCTTGACGACAGAGAAACAAGGCAGGGCCGATACAGGATGTATGGGACAAGTGGGTCCAGCGATTAGCCTTTCTTTACAATCCAGGTCCCCACGTCACTGTGGATGCATTATGTTTTTTTGAAAGGGGTATTTAGGTATTTGTAACATTTTGAATTACAATCATTTTCTGGAGGTTTAAATAGCTGGGGTTAACCTGACCCCAAGGATAAAAGACGTTACTAAATCTAATGATAACAGGAGGGATCAACTTTGACTCAACCAGTGGACTTGTTTTCTTCCAGAGGCAGTAGACCCAGCTCAAAAGAGATGGATGCTTTTAGAGCAATTAAAGACCAGGGCTGGCGTGTATAAAATGGTATTGAGAAGGTAAACGTTTGACCTAGGAATTAAAAATGTTTTAGTTAAAATAGCTCTTAGATGAGGCTGTAATACACTTTTAGTGGGATTCATTCTCAAGTGTTTGAGTTCAAGGTTTTTTGGGCAGGCCTGAAATTATGGCTCGAGCTTTGTGCTACTGCAGAGCAGCGACGGGTACAGTAAAGTTATCTACCAGCGCCTCCAGCCCCCAGCATTCCAGAGCAGAGAATACTGCGTATTTGTTGACAATATTGAAACCTCATTTTATATACACATATTTATTATTTCTTTACACAGATTGTATGACACTCTGTAGAGGTTTTTATAAAATATTTGCATATAAAATGAGAACGGAGGGATCGACTCAAAAATGTACTTGAAAAAAATTACATTATATTTACATTCATTTTAATTTGTCATTTTCAGGTTTTGTTATTCACTGTCCATCAACCTCACCAGAGTTCCTTCTTCTATTTCGCGTCTCATCTCGTGTAAAACATAACAATGTGGTTAATGTGAACATTTGACTGTATTCATCCTCTGCTCTTTGTGAGCTTAGGAACATTTACGCATGCCACGTATTCTTAATTTTAAGAGTGCATCATTCATGCCATTTGGATGAATTTAAGGCCAACGTTTTATTCACATTTTTTTCTTTCTTTCTTTCGTTCTTTTATTTTTTGATACCATCCTGATAAATATAGCCATGTAATCATACAAGCACTTTGCTCCAGTTCAGGAAACCAAATATGCAGCTTTTTTATGAATCCCCAACCCTTTCTTTCACTCGGGCCCAGAACATGTGCTCAAATCTAACACAATTAGACTAGAACTAGCTTTCCAAATAAGTGCCATTGAAATGTCACCCAAATTAGACCCCAGCTTTGGTGACTGCCTTTCATATCACATTAATAGTGACGCTGCGCGGTGAAACAACGGCACAACTGCTGATTAGAATGCTGCCTTTCCACATGAGCGCGGCAGGAAGCACACGCCGGCAGTTTTCTAATCGCTCTGTGCGCGGCCGCGTGGGATTACGGGGATGAACTGTTTGCTCCAGTTGAATATTGAGGTAAATCAATTTTCCATTTTCTTTCAGGACTTGGTGTCAGGCTAATGACAGCACGAGCCACTGGGACAGGAGCCATTCATCAAAAGGCGTTTAAAGGCAAACGCCAGGCCGACTCCTCTCGCTCGCTCTCTCTCCGCTCATTAGTTCCAACAAAATTACTTCTGAGGAGAGCTTGCAGCTATCATCCGCCACTTGTCTGAGGCTACTGCGTAAGTACAGTAGCCTCCTGGTTTGACATAATTGTGATTTCTTTCATTACAAAAGTCAACATTTAGTCTCGCTAGTCTGAACGTGCCAGATGGATGATGAAGGTTATGAGGGAACGAGACTGGGATAGACACAGCGTGCGCAAAAGTGCAGGTATCACGTCTTCTTGTCGTGTCACAGTCTAGGGAAAGGCCATGCACACACACACACACACACACACACACACACACACACACACACGGGTGACAAATTAAAAGCAAAAGCTGAATAAATGAGCGGAGAAGGGAAGCGAATGCAGGTGCTTCCTTACAGGGAACAAGGGCTGACCGAAAATAATGTGACCAGATTTCGAACCGACCAAGCACCTTTGGGAGATTTGGACGGACGTGTTAGACAGTGCCAGAGATCCAGAGACTTCGATAGTCCATGACAAGGAGCACTGAAGCTAGTTCTGGAGGCCCGCGGTGGCCCGACAGCAAGACACATTAAAGTCATGTTCCTTTAATTTGTCTCAAAAAAATGCCTTGTCACGAATTGCACTTTTGTACATTTTGAGAGATTCATTTAAAATAAACTTTAAAACAGAATGGGCAAACGCTCCTGTGAAGCCACAGAACACATTGTGCTCTTTTCGCAGGCTGTGAAATATTCCCCATGATGAAGAAACTGATCTTCAACGTCAATCCTTTAATTGCGGTTACATATATTTGAGATGTATGATGGCGTATGATGGAGTATGAGGCTCGCCTGAGAGCAGAGAGAGGCGTGAGTGGAGATATTCTCGTATCTATACAAGAGTAAAACTGTCAGGGACGTGTTGAAAATGCATCACATTTCAACATAATGGCATTGACCTTTGGGTCAGAATTAAGTCATATTTGCCCTAGATCGAACAGCTCGGCACGGCCATGTTACATTTAAGTCCAGGCTTCTCTGTGAAGCGCTTGATAAGTGAGACTATTGAATAGAACTGTGTTGAATATTGAAAGAAGTTATTTTTTAACCTAACAAGTAGATGGGTTTAGGCACTGGGAGTCAGGAGGTAAATTATATATTCATGAAGGTTTTGTAGCTACTTTATTGGCTTTAGGCTAGACCTCAGCACCAAGCCTGTAAACTAACTTTGACAAGCCCCCATGTAGAGCAGCAGGAGCGGGAATAAGCCTCTCGCTGCTCATCCCTCCTTTACTGCCTGGAACCTTCTGCATCACAACAACAGCAGGTACAACATGAAGGAGCTGATATGGAGATCAGCTCCCAGGGAGGTTAAGCGGTGGGTAACCACATCTAGCGCTCCGCATTTGCGGGTCGGTACAGAATGTAACTTTGAAGGGGGGGAATCGAACTGCAGCGTACAGTTTCTAATGTCTTGAAAAGTTTTGTCAGTATTTATCAGTACTTTTATAACATGAACAACTCTCCGAGGACATTCTGATGCAGACAGCCGTGTCAGGAGGCCGAACCTGAGCTGACAGTGTCTGGGAGGAAGACTGCGTACTTAGGAAATAAGCAGTGTTTGGGTTGGATTTACACACCGATGAGCATCATTTAATATCAGTATTCGGGACACCAGACGTTTTGAATCGATAAATGTATCTCTAACAAAGACATGACATGCAGGGCGCTTTCTTTTAAACTTCAGAAGAGCCTGGTTCCACTCGAAATGTGTGCCATGGAAAATGACTGGCCGTAGACTCCTACAGAGATGAAAGTGTCTCCCCCTTCTGGCAGTGAGAGTAGGTACACAAACACTGTCGATGTGTGCTGATGACCTACGCCTACAGGGGAGCTGGCTCAAATTTCCACAGTTCCAAGACAAGATTCCATTATTTAGGTAGAGTAAATGTAACAGCTACATATCCTCCTCCAAATATTTTACAAAGACCAACCTGTCCAAGAGCAGTAACCTGTGTCTGCCCTCAGTCCCTGCTCTTCTCTCAGGCTCTCCAACGAGTAAAAGCTAGCCGCCGGTCACTTTCTTTTCTTCACTTTAATCCTTCCTCTGAACACCCAAGTTTCTTTTATTTATCTGGAGCATCAGAAACGTTTCTCAGGTTTTTCCCGCCACAATCCTGGAGCCATCATGTAGAGAGAGAACTCTCTGAAGTCTGCGCGAATCACACGGCGATCAAGCAGTTTGAACTTCCGTTGGTGTGACTCTCTCTCTGCGTGGCTCTGTGGCAAACCAGCCATTGCTGGTTGATGTAAAACGCATTACTATCAGCGTGCCAGCGTGGGAATGTCGCCACAGACACCAGATTTAATGACTCTGATATATTGCGAAATGCAACGCTGTTAAGCTGCCGTCAGTCACTTGCACAATGCTAAACGCACTTCCGTTGGCAGTAACTTTACAGCACTTCACTTTGTATTCAGCTGTTCTGTTTTGTATGCTCGTAAGTGTGATCTTACTTACCAGGATCTTTCGAATGGTCCACACAATGGAGTTTTGAATTGCTTTGTGCTTTAAAATGAAGTAGAAGGTAGTTAGTCAAGGTTGAGTGATGATTCCACCTGATAAGAGGTAACAGACCACTGCTTGTTAAGGGTTTTTTTTAAAACGAAAAGTCCTTGTATGTAATTTATCACAAATTCTCTGTCAGGTCGGCTGAGATGAACAGAAGCTCTGTGCAGGTTCTACCGAATGCACGAAGAAATCTCCACTTTCATGTCCTTCAAGGGGAAAAACTGTGACCAATTTAGGGTGGCATAAGAGATCATCCCACTTCCCTCAGTGAGTACTGCTGCAATGCAAACAGGTGATCTTGAATATTCATGATGCAGTCAAATCCTCCCAAACTAAACAGGAGAAGCTTCCACACCATCTGTCAGTCGGTGACGGGGGCAGTCACCACCACCATTTCTGCAAAAAGCAGAATTAGGTACTGTATGTGCACAAATTGAACACAGTCCGTTTTATTTTTTTTGTGCAGCTTTACTTCACGTCAAGGCTCTGAAATTCAGTATGAAATGATCACAAATCCATTTTAAGTGGTGGGTATGTTCCATTCGGAAAGTATCAGCAGTGGAAACCGTAGCGGCTGCTTCTGCAAAATGACTCCTGGCACTGACATGCAAGTTATTATTAAAAAACGGAGGTTCTTCAGAGCTTTTTTACCCTGTACGAAATAGACAGAATTCGCAAAAAATAACGGAACTGTATTTTACATACAGAGAATCACTTAGTTACTGACTCACTCAAAACTGCCGATTTTTGGGAAGAAGTGCGGGTTCAGCCTACAAACCTTCAGTCTGTGTAACGCGGAGCTCCCTGAAACGGGACAATGCTTTAGCAGTCGCCTACACTGGGCCATGATCACCGTCATCCTGTTGTTTGCTTTTTGAAAGTGTCTCCACGTTGCAACAAACAACAGGCAGCGATTTCGCTTCTCTAGCACCGAGTACGAAACCCTTCATTTTGCAGCTGACGAGTGAGTCACAGTGCAGCAGAGCCACAGAGGGTCAGTTTGGCCCATTTAATCCCAGACACAATGCCACGGGTCCATCTTGTGCCTGAGTGAGCAAATGCTCTCCATGACGAAGATCAACAAATCATCCCACAGGTCCCGGCGAGCAGACAAATTCCGTCTCTTCATTGTGGCAGCGGCCACAGCTCGGGACTTAACTGCAAGGATTGATGAAGTCACATAAAAGGAGCGACAGCAGCTGTCCAGAGGGAGCGGATAGGTCAGAGATCTCCACAGGACTGACGCTAAATACCACGCAGCTGCTGGTGCGTCATACAGACACAGGCCGTGTGCCACTTCTATAGTCAGCAAGTGTAATATGCTGTCGTTTAGTCAAGGCAGTTAATACATCCGTTAAATGCAGCATCAACATGCCACATACACCATGCTGCATGCGCTGCAGCTTGTGATTGTTGTGACATGTTAAGACATATGAAGAATAGGAAGACAGCACTATTTTACTCACAGATAGATGATGTTGTGCTCAAAGGATCGTTCCGTTTTATTACAACTTGGGCCTCATTTTCATTCTCTGGAGCATCAGTAGCTGCGGTTACATGGACAATATTCCTTCAACCCGATTGAAATCATTCTGATGAGAGATTCCAACATAACTGTTTACACTGCTTCGAGATGTTTTGGATCACTTTAGGGAAGCTGTCATGTCGTCCATCTTTATATACAGTCTGTGCTTTGCATTCAGTGTCCAAAGTTCTGCAGTTGCTCCGCAATGTCAACCAGCTAGTAGCCAACTGCTGTTTGGTGCTGGGCAGGTAGTGTACAGTGGGTTTCTGCTTTGTCTGTGAGACAGCTGCCTACTGCCGCTGGAAGTAACGCTGATGAGAACGTTGCATGCGGTAAAGCCAAAAACAACAAGCTGAAAGAGTTTAAAACGCTGTGAGAGCCGAGGGGAGCTGTTGAGTTGGCCGATAGTCCTTCGTGGGTTCATCGCTACAAGCCCTTTCACATGTCCTTTGATACGTCTTCATTGGAGGAATTGTTGACAAATGCTTTTGATTAATAACCACTTAAAATGTCCGTATAGCTGCTTACACAACTACATTGTAGTTTAACTGCTAAATAGGGGCGTTACAGATCATTCGTTTTCTTTGCTGTGTTAAAATATTATACGTGAACCTGCTTTCATCCCATGATCTAAGCATGTGCAGTATGCAGTGAACACGAACATCACCACGGTTGCCTCCAGCGGCAGGAAATGAGTAAACGTGTCTGCTTCTGAACGGAGAATTGAAGAGAAAAAAAGTGTACGGTGTGTGTCGTCCCTTAACTCTGTCACAATGAACTATTTGTGGAACATCCGTGCACACAATGTAAAAGTTTTATAAGAGACTAATGAAGCCCGTGGGTCATGAGTTATGCATAGTGGAAATAAACTGTGATGAATCATTGATCTCTTGATGGTGCTTGTTTAAAAGTCCTAACGTTATCTTGTAGTGCAGCACGGTGGTTGAGATGAAGCCCGTTTTGTTCAGTAGCGGTCCCTTGTGGCTGAGGAAAAAATGTCACAATGCTGGTAGCGCTGGCTGAGCAAAGCTCCCAGGAGCTCTATGACCTATATAGAAAAGCAGCTAATTTGGATGTTAAAACTGTGTTGGAGGGTGGTCACAGCAATCGGCACAGAAGAGTGTACAGTTCCTGTGGTGTGTTGTTATAGAAGAAAAAAAAAGAATCGCAATTACATGTTGATTAAAGCCATGTATGTTTTAACAAAGCTGTTGGTAATCATGGTAAAGGAAATAAAATGTCAAAAACCTAAACTACACTTCCTTTTGGCTGTTTTAGCCACTCTGTAAAATTAGCCTTCTCTCTAGTAGATTGCACTCTTAGTCAAAGTTTCCCTTTACATATTTAAATAATGTATCAAGGCAACATGCTGTAGATGAATCAGACATTGTATGCAAAGGCAGGTTCATGCTCATTTGCAAGTTTGGTCTAAATAAATGATACTGACATGCTCATGCTGTGAATATTAATAATGGTGTGGGGGCTTAGAGATCACTTGTGGGCAGCTGTGGGTAAAGAGCAGGCACAGCAGGCAGTGATGCGTAACATCATACGTGTTTTTTGGTGACAAGTGTTGCACAAGCCTGTATTTTGACAGCTCTGTGCTGTAGGAGTTACACTCACCTGAGACTGCAAATAGCAAAAACATAAAGGACTAATAATAGAGCCCGACTGATAAATGAGTAGGCCAGTGTTAGCGTATCATGTCAGCCAAAACGTCGGCGCAGAAATGTATGTTGGGATAAACAGCGTCACCATTACATCATTTGCCCACCAGGGAGCACGTTAGTTAAAAGATGCAAATATCTTGTGTTTTAATAACCAAATTTAAAGCTGCATTTATTTATTTGTTTTGCTTAACCCAGAGTGTAACATGCTAACCCTAATTATTTCTTATGAATGTTTGTATTGCTTTATGTATCAAAAAATTATGATATGTTTTGACTCACCCTAAGTGGTGTCATGCGGATAGTTTTGGTTGTATTAGCCGATTATGTGCCTCCGCTCCAATACAATGGAGGTGAACTGAATTTTGTTTGCGCAGCTCAAAGCAGTGAGTGAATAAAAAAAAGCAACTTTCTTTTTTAGCAGAAGCTCTGTTGTTGTTAGTATGGATTATCCACTGACCTGGACAAATCAAACCCCCCTAATTGGCTAGTAAGGTAACTGAATTGTGTGTTCTTTGGGGGTCGATTCAACCATTTATGCTGCATTCACATGGAATCAGTAGGTAGACTGGACAACAGCTGCACGGTAAAATTAGGTGAGGCCGGCAGGGAATACTGGTAACGGTAGACGGCATTGCCATCCAAAGTTAAAATATTTTAACTGTTTGCCGTCCTCCGCGACGCAAATTTACAACCGGATGCTACGTAGCTCCCTCACACAAGGAGAAAACATGGGGCACACCAAGTGTAGTCTCCCGTTCACTAATCATCTTCACGTTTTGGAGGGAATGTAACATTCCTTTAAAACTTGCAATGGAATATTAAGAGAAAGCTGTAATTCTATAGTTACATGCATCACTAGTACTTACTTTTACTTTTTCGCATATTTTATTCCATTCTTTGTAAATCACCACAGCAACACGTCATAAAGCGAGTTCCGTTTTGCCGTCCTGCCATTTCTCCCTGTGCCGTCCAGAAGGTCTGGATTGCATTTGAATGCAGCATTATGTCTTGAAATGTGTTTATGTACAGTGTGCTCATGCGGGCCATTATCCTTTATTGATTCCTCTTGTTAAAGTCAATCTCAAAAGGAGATGTAGATCATTAAAACAGTCAGTGAGTAACAGAAGGGTTTTAAAGCTTTAAGACATTTCAGATGAGGATTATGCAAAAGGCATAAACTCTGACTGCAGCTCAATATCAGGAACAATCCCCTCACATTACATTAAGCACATTGATTGCATTGTAAAGAATGCATACAGCTTAACATAAATAACATATTATTGAATGAAGAGTGCAAGGTTTTCTCATCTGACTCTTCTATGGAGGAAATGATGTGTTATTTCCAATCATACATTAAGCGAGAGAAGGCTTGATTCAATAGCAGTCTCTGACTGTTCGTTTCTGGTTTGCACAAAGACGTGGCTTGAAAAGAGGTGCAGAGAGAAAGAAATTAGGTTGTTTTTTTCCCCCCCAGAGACTAAAGGCAATATTTCTTAACAGCTATGGTTGCAAAGCAGAAAAAACTAAGTGACGGTCTCTCTCAGACAGACGGTCTGTGATGACTTACCAGGACTCATAATAGCAGGTTTTTGCCCGCGTTTTTTTCCAAATACCCTGAATACACCATGTTTTACTGACGCAATATTAACACACTCGCACACGCATGCATATATATATACTATCTGTGCATGTGTCAACTTGACTGAAATCCACTTCTTTTAAGGAGCTGGCAAACAAAAAAAACTGGTTTTACCATCCTTGAAAACAGAGCTGCACTCAATTAAGACTTCACTCTGGTCTTCAGACAAAGTTAGTTTTCTAAAATGCTCTCCCTCCCTCTCCCCCACCATGACTCAGCTTTTACGTCCCTTATCTTGTTGTCTGAGGCACTCCTCTTGCCTTTAAATCAATTTCCTCCATGGGGATTAATAAAGTTGAATTGAACTGAACATGAGCTGAAGCAGATATGAAGATGCGACGGCAGTGTGGCATCTCTTTTCACATATTGAAATGAAATATAATGTGCTTATCCTAAATGCCTCCGAAAGGATTAACCGCGAAGATTTAAGGTTTGTCCCCGGGGAGTTCAGCGCAAAACCACCGCTCCACACACACACACACACACACACACACACACACACGATTTTTCCGTAATTGCCTTGGTTGATGTGGTGAAAGCTGGAGAACACGCAGCAGTAACTCACCGATACAGGAGTGTTATTTATGTTCAGGCGAGTCTGCTGCTAGCTCCGGGGCGACAAAACGGTACCGTCTCTGTCAGCATTGTGTGTTGGCTCTAAACAGAAATGTAATAACATGCCCTGTGCTGCTGACGTTTTTCCAGACGACTAACACTATTTGGGCCAAGGACAAATACATCCTGGGGCGCTGCTGTCACTGCTGGTGGTAAACATGAAGTCCGCCTGTAACATGGTTTCCTTTCGGAGCCGTCTAGTTCATAGCAATGGCTGAAAAAAAACCCATAATTTCCTTATATAATAAATAATAATCATGTATATGTGGTCATATGCAAATATATCATTATGGCAACGACTGGCAGCATCATCACAGACCCCCCCACCGTCCAATACACACACACACACACACACACACACACACACACAAACCTCCCATCAAATACATCTGTAGCAAGATTTCCAGTCTTTCCTGCATACTTTCCCTCAGCAGCTGGTTTCTGCAGGGTGTATCCCCAAAGGGACAAAACGGCCCTGGCCACAAATCAGCTGTAATCGACGGACGCCTTGGCTCACATCAAAGCGCTCTCTCTCTTTCTCTCTCTCTCTCGCTCTCTCTCTATGCACTGTTTCTGTCCCCAGCCGCCATCCTGGCGCGCGTTTGAGCTGCAGCCATGTCTTGATCACAGAGATGTGCTAGATAGTGTGATACGGCTAAACTGCTGACACAAGGCTCTCGGGCAGATGGCACCTTTTGATTCCGGGCCAAAATGTTTCTTTATGCTGGAAAGGAGCTCAGTTTTGTTCCTATTCATGAATAGCACTTGGGGGGGGGATAAATTAAATAAAAAAAACACACACTAAAAATGTGTTTCAAAGCAAACAGTTGTTAAAGCAATCAAATATCACAGCCTCCCACACTAGAAGCTGTAGAAGCTGTAGGACTCTAGTCTTTAACATGCAAACTCATCTTTAATTCATTCCCTACAGCAGCATAACCTTAGCTGTGATCCCAATTTACATTTTAAATGACAATCCTTAATGCTAACAAATTAGGTTACTGTATAACAGTAGGGATTCCCCTTGGTGCTGCACACGAGAAGGCAAACAACAGTAGCTCTCATAAAAAGGAGCACGATAGTTGCACCATCTTGCTCTCACATTGTGCCTAGTTAACAAATGAAATATCCACAAAAACAGATTTCTCATTGTTTAAATTCATTTTGAAAGACTCTGA
>JAVQJV010028430.1:0-13361 GCA_036024995.1 Gadopsis bispinosus | reverse complement strand
CTTGATTTACAATGTTTTGGTCTCGAGGTACAAATTTGACTGCAAAACTGTGTAGCTAACTATTCCAGCCACTTTATTACTTTAAGCTAACTATTCCAACAGTTTGTCTTTAACTTTGGGTAACAATTTCAATCGTTTTCTTTTAACAAACTATTCCGACCATTTACTCATCACTTTTGACTATTTCGTATTTATTTTTAGCCAACTATTTCAACAGTGTATCCATTACCTTGAAATAGCAGTTTGAATAATTTATTCAATGTTTTTTTTAATTGTTATTTCTATTGTTTTCCCCCCAAATTAGCTGAGCTACTCCACAGTCTTCTTTTAAAAGGTTTTTTTTAAAGGTATGTTTAAGAGGTCTGAGAGGCATGATATTTAGGAATTTAAGTTTATTAAAAGAGCTGTGTGTGTAGATTAAAGGATGACGGATCTTTCTATTAAGGGATGTTTGTTCACCCCATGAGCAAAGACAGCATAGTGGGTATTTTGCAGCACTGTATCTCCCCGTAAGGTACTTAAAAGAGGAAAGTTGCAAAGCGCTCTACAGCTGCATGAGTAAAGCAAAGGTAGAGTCTGTTTTTTTCAACTCACCACATCCTTCACTCCGTAACCACAAACAGAGGGAAGGTTTAATTCACGTCTGTGGGACAATTTCCAAACGTAGGCCTAACACCCAAGATAAAGCAACTGCTGTCATGGGATTCAAAGCCTGACTGAAGCTTTAAAATTCGACATTTGATCCGATTTTCAGAAGCTCAACTGTTTTAACTGGAGAATTACATTCCCACTAATGTGTTGATCCTGTCCTGTTTGTGTAACTGTGGGCAAACAGCAGCAGATAAGCAAGTGGACCTTTCTTCCACTTTGAAAATAGATTACAAATGAATATTCTCAGTTCCTTTATCTGCCACACGTCATTTCTATGTCCTTCATTCCTGTCAAGAGCGTTGCAACCTGATAGCTGCATCACATATATTACAAGTATTAAACATTCAAACAGTGTGTAATAAGACACACTGCTGGCACACTAATCTTGCGACCCTCCCCAAAACAGATGTATGTATCACTTTAATAAACGCACGAGCATGTTGACACCTCAGAGAGAGACGTGTGCCTGCATAGATCATATTCTGATCTAACATGCACGTTGAAGCACTATGTTCATAACATATTTCAACCGTGTAACCATGCGTTTGTCTTTTTCCCTGCATAGAAGCACTCGTCGCGGACTCTCTGATCGTCCCTGTTCTTCGTTTCAAACCTTTCTGATACCTCAGCCGGTCCTGATGGAAGCCAGAGGAAAGTTTGATTTTAATGCATCCGCAGACGACGAGCTCAGCTTCAGGAAGGGCGATATACTGAAGGTCGGCGTTTGTGGATTTTCTCATTTCAAAATGTTTTATTGCCTTTGTGTGACATCTTGTTTCGTTACTGTTTCCGATCAGATATTAAGCCCACAGGATGAGTGGTATAAAGCGGAGCTGAATGGACAGGAAGGATTCGTACCACAAAACTACATCGAGATGCAGAATCCGAGGTGAGAGGCATTAAACTAGCACCGGATGGGAGTTTGTTACTTTTTGGGGGATGGCATCCAGTTTAATCCTCACTCAACCGTTACAAAATATACATCACTTGAAAGCCCAAAACCTGCTCATTCTACTTGTGCAAAACATTTTAAAATCAACCAAAATCACAACAACAGTTGATAGTTTTGCAACGGGACAGTGGATAAATCACAATAGTGATAATAATGAAATAAGAAAAAACATGTATTTTTACTATGATTGGGCCTCTGCAAATTTGGCTCAGTGTTATTTGGACTAATTCTGACTTTTTGATAATAAACTCCAAAACGTTCCAAGGAACAAGGCTGTAATCAAAAGGGGTCAAGGACAGGAAGATTTTATTCTAGGTTTGTCATTATGGGCTTTGGGACAACAACAAAAAGTACCTGTTATGCAGAAATTACAGCAGCAGGTAATGTTACACTGACTGTAGGTGTGTGCGTAGTTTACATCCTCTGTGTGTGTGTCCAGATGGTTTCAGGAGAACGCCAGTCGCGGCGCTGCAGAGGAACTCCTGAGGTTCAAAGATGTGGGAGACTTTGTGATCCGAGGGTGCCAGAGCTCCCCTGGAGACTTCTCCATCTCTGTCAAGTGAGTCAGGATCTCGGGAAGTTTCTGAGTGAGGCAGAAAGCAAAATGAAAAAGTATTTTCAAGGTTATTTCTGTTCATTTTCATAAACTTGGCGGAAAAAACAAACTTGGATGTATTTGTTTTTACCGTAAATTAAATGCACCTTAATGGCCCTTGGTCCGTCTTGAATATCATCACATCAGACCACGAATAAAAAGCCACGAGAGAAAAATGATGAGGCACTCACTCTAAAAATGGCCAATTTGCCAAACCCCTCCCTTCAACTGTCCAATCAGAGTGTAGAAACGGCATAACGCTGTAGTGCAACACATACTCAGAATCAATAGCCTCTATGGTGGTTTGTAGTTTTTTACTCTCCACGAAACAAACAAATGGAGAAAAGTTGCAAAGAGCGGATTTAGCAGTGTGTTTGGCTAACTAGTTTACTACCTGCAGTATTAGTTCACTGTGCCTTTTGTCACCAGCATGCAGGTGAGGTGGATGGTTGTCTGACAGAAGTGGATTTGTTTGATAAGTTGGCTTCTCACACTCTCACTCTCTCTGTCTCTCTCTCTCTCTAAAAAGCTGACATCTAAACCCAAATCAGTCAGATTTATTAGTGATTAGATGATCAGCTCGCAGTCAGAAACAGGTTTATAGAACTGACCTTCAGGTTGTTTCAGGGATGTTTTTGAAACCATTAGCTCACGACAGTTGCTAGTACAATTTAAACATACCCAAATATTCAAATTATATCTAATTTAGAGTTTAGCTGTTGATTTGATAGATGTTCAAACACAAAAGTGTGAGCAAAATCTGTTTAAAGGTCAGTAGCCTGATATAACCGTCAGTAAACCAATTTTCCCCCTCTACGCACATCAATATATATAAAAGAAGTAAACTCTGACTCATCATCTCGCCCTCTTTGCTTCTCTAATGTGCTGCAAACTCTGCAAGACTTCACATATTTACAACGTGGAGACAGCTGCAGAGGCAGCGGCAGCGTAAACATGAGGCTCAGTTAGTTTACCTCAGTGTGTCTGCAGCCATAAAGACCACCAGTGGAAAAACTGCTCGCTGTACAGTGAGCCAAGCTCCGATATCTGTGCTGAGGACAAGAATGGGACTTATTCCTTTCTAGTAAACTCTGGTAGATGTTGTAGTTTTGTGCACTGACCAGCAGAGGACAATCCCGCAGAGGAAACAGCTGAGCCTCTGATGGAGTTAGTTGTCCAGGTCCAGCTAATTAAACACCTCAGCTACACGCGCTTTATCTTCCCGCAGACACGAGAGCGATGTTCAACACTTCAAAGTGATGAGAGACAACAAGGGCCACTACTTCCTGTGGTCTGAGAAGTTCACCTCCCTAAACAAGCTGGTGGAGTTCTACAAGAACACCTCCATCTCTAAAACCAGGGAGATCTACCTCAACGATGGCAGCTCGGACGGCAAGAACCCCTCCATGGCCCAGTCGGTAAGAGACGTTTCTGTCAAACAGTAGAAACAATTAACTTGCTCCAATTAGACTTCTTAATGTCACCAAAGGGCCACACGATTAATTGCTAATCAAAATTGTGGATTAATGCATTGATAAATGGACTTTCTAGATTTGTTGCATTTTTTATTGTATTAAAAACAAGTATAGAACAATTTAAATAATTAAAATGATTAAAGATTGTAGTGTTTAGCAGCAGGGTAGAATATTAACAGGTGTTTAAACATAGCAGGGATCAATAGATGTAGATATCAAAAGTGTTTTCATGTAAAGTAAAAAGTATTTGGAAGTGTGTTTTATTCAAATCAGCGAAACCGAAAGTCAAACCTCTCTCCTGGAGAAATAAATACAGAAGCAATTTGAAGCCGTGGCCGATAAATCTGAGCTAATCGTCATATTTTACATTCGCTGGAGGGACAAAGCTCAGCGGCAGAGTCACCGACTGCACGCCCCTGAATGATCATGTGAAGGAGAAGCTCTAGAAAAGGAAACGAAACCACAGACGACAGAAGACATTAAGACGAGTCTTAATGAAAGTGAATCGAAGTGAGTCGAGGAGTTTAGTTAAAAAGGGCAAAAGTCTGAGCTCGATCCACGTCTGATTTAAGAACCGCAGTGATCAAGATATTTGCATCTTTTACGCTGTGTGTAAATTGTTACCGTGTGTATTCACTGAACTGCAGCTTGGCGTGATCCGTCCGCTCATTTTCTTTGCAATTAAATAATGTATTCATTATTTTTTAATTTAATTCTTTAACTAATCAGTTGGTCTCTAAAATGTCAAAATATACTGTAATGACAGCCAAAAGACACAAAGTTATTCATTTTACACGTGTAAAATAGGGAAAATAAAGAAATTTAAGAAGCTGTAACCAGAAAATATTGTTTAAATGATGTCACGTTATTAAGAAGCTAAATACTTAAGCTTCTCACTTCTAAATATTCAGCATAACGCCACGTTCATTCATTTCCACGTCGTTAACGTATATATTTGTATTCTTGTGAAATTTGTGCCGTTCTCTCAGTTTCAGTATATTTTAGGGAAGTGAAATGAATACTAATATTATAACCTACTGTTTCCCAAGCTGCCGGAGCTTTCCCTGAAGGCTACATTATTTTGGTTATACTTGCACGAATGTTTTGGATCTGTCTTTACTTACTGCTGCGGTTCACATCTTTGCACACATTACGTGGAAAAACATTTGACTTATGAACATATAAATAAAAATGTCAACTGTCGTCTTCTTTTACTTCTCTACTGTAGTTCCTGATGCACTTATTCTGATATCACAGCGCGCTGTTATCTACTTCCTGTGTGTTTCCTCCCTTTAGGTGAAGAGGGGAAGTTTGCCCGAACAACGTAACGCAGCTGCAGCCGTCGTTGCTTCACCGCGCAGAGCTTCAGACCAGCCTCACAACCAGCTGGTACACTTTCTGCCTCTGCTTCCCAAACTTTATAGACCAGGCCGACACATTCGGGCGATCCGTTAAACGTCCCTTTCTTGGGGGGGGGATAGAAAACCAGAGCTCCTATACATGTCAATACAATTTGACATTTGACAAGTTCATATGCGTTAATTTTGTGTTCAAACAAACCTTTGTTTTATGGCGTCGTAGTTATCTCGCTACCTTGCCTGAACCTTAATAAATGAATCAGGCACCTTCAGCCTTGGTTTAGATTTAGCGGGAGACGACAGTCTGAAGCTGCTTCTGGCAGACAACATCTGGATGATGTTGTGAAACGTTGCAGTTCGGTTTGGGTTTATGCACCAAACGCACCAACTGTAGTTCAGCATTGACTTATTGTTTTAACCCAAACCATGTATCTTTTCCTAAACCAAACAGTTTGGTTAGGTTTACTCCCAAAATCTACCTGGTAGGTTTACGACAAGACACGAAAGTCCAGTGTTTGACCCATAAGTCCATCCTGACCTCCTCGCTTCAAGGACTTGGTCGCTCTTTACACTCTGACTTCCTGTTACATCCTGTAGTTAGTTGAAAGTCAGTGTGAAAGCCTGGGTTATTAATGCGTATTAAAGTTTCTTATTCGGCGTAGCTTAATGCTTGATGCAGTGATGCTGATCTGGTCTATAAGTCTGATGAACCCCCCTCTCTGACGCCACCCGTTGCGTTCCTGATGTGTTCATTAGCAATTATATAAAAGCAGTCAATGTTTAGGTCAGTTGGGTCAAGTTTGCGTTCGTAACTCCACCGGGAGTAGCTATTTTAGCCTTTTCCATTATTTTTGTCTAAGTATGCCAGCCACTGATGAATCACTTTTAGCTTATTGTTACTCACTCGCTAACTAGTCTTCACACACTCGCAATTGCAACACATAGTTGTTCAAGTGACATGGTTTTCTAAATCATAATTTTCTTTTTTCAACTCCACAATCCTACCTTGTATGTAAGTAACCCCTGGTGTACGAGTGGCCCTGGTTGGGAACCACGACTCTCTGATTATGACTTGTGTAATTTCTGGCTGTCCGCTTCATGTGCAGCGTTTTTCCTTCTCTTCCAGGCTAAGAGAGCGGGTCTGGAGGAGCGAGCTCACACCATCGGTCACACAGGGAGAAGCAGCCCCGTCAGCTCTACTTGTCCTCCCCGTCGCACATCTGAAACCATGCCCCTCCCTCAGGTCAGCCGGCTGTGCGCTCTGCTGACGAAAAACACACAGGCCGGGAGTTACTGGTCCAGAGCAGGGCTACAACTCTGGTTTTTTTAAATTAATCTGTAGGAAATGCTGATATTTCCCAGACGTCATTAAATGTCTGATCATATAAAACAGAAAAAAAAAAACAACTCCTCAAATTTGAAACTGCATTTTCTTTTCTCTCGGCGGCTAATTCAGCGATTAGAAACGATAAATAATTTGCTGACTCGTTTGATCTTTATCAGCGGTGGATTTTATGAACTGATCAAATGCATTTTGACATGAAATCTTCAGCTGAAAGGTAACTAGTAACTCCAGCTGTCAGATAAATGTAGTGGAGCAAAAGAGAATAAATGTTACCCTCTGAAATGCGGTGGAGTAGAACTATAAAGTAGCAGAAAATGGAAATACTCAAAGTACAAGTGCCTCAGTTAAAGCACTTAGTTACTTTCCACCAGTGCAAGAAGAACAATAGAATTACTGACAGAAAAAGAGTAAAGTTTTAATCTGGTTTTTAGTCGTGTTGATCGGCCTCCCCCTGCTGTCCCACAGAGGGCCTCCGTGGTGCAGGTGAAGGCGCTGTACGACTTCACCGCAGAGGAAGACGACGAGCTCGGCTTCTGCGCCGGTGACATCATTGAGGTTTTGGATCGCTCGGACGCGTCGTGGTGGAGAGGGAGGCTGCGGGGGAAAAGCGGGCTGTTCCCCGCCAACTACACAATACAGCAGTGAGAAAGCACCCGAGGCGCCTCACTGTGGCCGCACACACACACACACACACACACACACTCACAGGCTCGCTCTGCAGGTGCACCGGCCGACCAAATTTTTGTTTTTGAATGTAAACACTGATCTAACCGCTGCACTTCACCAGGACGCCGGTGCCCAAAGGACTGTGAGCCAATCAGTGTTTTCAGATGGTATTCACACGTGTGCTGCCGCCCGGCGCTGTGCTGGAGCAGGTTTTATTGAACATTTGTTGTCTCGCTTGTGCATAAAGGAGCAGAGACACACCCACAGGAGCTTTCTAAAGCCTGGTTCATGTGTAACTGTCAGGCAGGAAGTGCTGCAGAGGGCACCGAGCAGGAATGTTTTATGGTTTGTATTGTGACATGTCTGACAGCAGGTATTTATTTTGCTGATGAACTGACTGTAATCTGACCCTTTGTGCTCGCGTTGTCAGCGCAGTCACATTTTATGCCACAAAAAAAAAACCTTTTGTATGAAAAATTCAGTACAATTCTCCAGAAGTCTGAATGTTTATAATCGACTAACTTCCTCGCAGCTTTATTGACTTGGAAATAAACATTTTAATCACAGCCTTGATGTTTAAATCTAATTGTGATGGATGAGAGAAATTCATAGAAAATGTTTTAAAGGACTTATTGTGAGGGTTTGGCATCATTTATGGCATTTGTTTCCTACAAACTACAATAGTTAATTTGATTGTGATATTTGATTTGTTGAGGGATTTCCCTATGTCTCATCCAGCTGCACGAAGGCAGCCAAAGCCCGCTAGAATAATACCAGAAGTGAGGAAAGTTAGCCTTGAAAATAAAAGCTGCCTCCCGCCACCACCAGCACCAAAATCAGGGGCAAATTTTCCAGGTTTCAAGGTTTTGACCCAGATGTTACTGCTCATAGGCAGTGGTGTAACCCCTTCCCCTTTTAATATAACATCTATCGTGTGTGAAAATACTTTCATCAACCAGTAAATACGTCTCTGGTGCGGTTATCGGAGCAAATCAGTAATGAAGTGTGTATTAAGAATAAAAGACAGTCTGCACAATCTGGAATGTCAGCATGTTTCAGCCTCTTTCTTCAAATTACTGCGCGACGCGTTCGCAGCGAGGTTTCAAAAACATAGGACCACAGGTTTTTTAGGTCTGCATTTTATATCCTGAGCACAAGACGAAGGTTTGGAAGCCATCATTCTCTTACACCTGCACTGAGAAAGCATTTTCACAATAAAAAAGGAAAAGGGGGTTTATGTTACCTGAGAGTAGGTTAAATGTATTCTGTGTGTAGGACATGTCAGTAACGACATGCCTAGGCAGATTAATACCAGTGATGGAGAGTAAATGGACTGCAGTGCTTTTATAGGAAAGTGCTTCACAAAGTGCCTTTAACTTACCCGCCCACACACTCACACCGAGGGCAGGCAGCGGCTTCAGTGTCTTGCTCAAGGACACTTCAACATGTGGACAGGAGGAGCAGGAAGGATCCAGACACCAACAATTAACGCCACCTGAGCCACAGCCACTAAATATTATGTGGTTGAGGGGAAAATTTCAACTTCACAAGTTGACGAGAAGCACCTGAACGCACCATCAAACTGGCCCTGAGCTATAATATGTTGAAGGGTTGCATTTAGGGGGCCTGCCTTTCTGTGAAGGAGAGCAAATGTTGAGCGCTTTATTCATTAAGATAAGATAAGATAAACTTTATTAATCCCACAGGGGGAAAATACACTGTTACCGGAGCTCAAAAATCAGAAGAAATTAAATAACTAGTTTAGAGTCATGCAGTCATACACTTTGATTAAGCAGGTTCGCCTTCACCTGCTGGCCTTTATTTAGTCCATCTTCTATTTCCATGTGCAGCTGATGATGCTCTCTCTTGCATAACACAGTCTGCAGACCAAACCAGGCTTCCATGACACCCTGTAAATCCAAGTCACCAGTTTAGTGCACAAAAGTCTTGCGAGCCCCCGAATGGAGACCCCTGCACCAAGTTTCACATTTAAGTTGAACCTTTCAAAACAGTGAAACGGTGTAAAAAGCCCCGCAGCCAAAACTCTATATTATCACTGTGTTTTCTTATTGTGGACGTGACAACAGGAAGCTCTGTGTGCTGCCACGTTGTCCGTTAAAAAACAGCAGCTGGTCCCGCCTCCTGCCCCAGAGACTCACCTGGGACCAGGTACCTGTCCGCACAGCAGCTGGTCCCGCCTCCTGCCCCAGAGAATCACCTGGTACCTGCAGCTGGTCCCGCCTCCTGCCCCAGAGACTCACCTGGGACCCGGGTACCTGCAGCTGGTCCCGCCTCCTGCCCCAGAGACTCACCTGGGACCTGCAGCTGGTCCCGCCTCCTGCCCCAGAGACTCACCTGGGACCCGGGTACCTGTCCGCACAGCGCGCCAGGAACCGGGGAACGCTCACCTGCCATGGCGGAGTCCCAGCTGGTGTGCATGGACGACGAGCACGTCAACGAGAAGGTCCCGGAGTCCAGACCGGAGTTCTACTACAGCGAGGAGCAGCGTGCGGCCCTGGAGCAGCTGCTGAGGAACGGGGACGGCGCCTTCAAGATGCGGCTCCAGGAGGACAACATCAAGGACTTCCTCTCCGCCCGGGAGGTGGGATTCATCCGGAAGACGTTTCACGAATACGACACGGACAGCGACTCTGAGTCCGGGGAGCACGAGAGGACCAAGGAGTCCTCCAGCGCGGACTCCGGGGTCCACTCCACCTACTGGCCCCAGATGTCCGACACCGAGGTCCCGTCTCTGGACATCGGCTGGACCGGCAGCAGCGGCCTGTACAAGGGGGTGACCCGGGTCTCGGTGCACACCCATCCGCCCAAAGAGCCCGGGCCGCACATCAAGCAGGTGGTGAGGAGACTCATCCAGGAGGCGCACAAGGTAGTGACCTTTACACCACCTTCCTACCTTACCTACCTTTACACCACCTTCCTACCTTACCTACCTTTACACCTTCCTTACATTGGAAAAGCTTTATGTTTATTCAATGGAAACACGTTTCCAGTACAAATAAACCTTTGTCAATAAAAGTGCCGAACTTTCCTACCATTTAGAAATGCAACTCATAACCAAGAAAATAAAGTTTTAAAATAATTTACTCTCAGCCCTGGTTATGTGGCTTTGACTCTACAAATAAATGCCTAAATAATAATATGAAAGATGTAAACTTGTAAGAACGTAAAGTCTTTAATTTCTGTGAGAATCACGGGATAAACGTGAAGCACAGCTCACTCAGACCTTCATACAAACAATTATTTTCATGAATCGGTTTATCTATTAATGTCTTGATTAATCATTTGGTTCATAAAATGTCTGAAAATAGTAAAAAAAAAAAAAAAAACTGTCCTCCCCAGTTTCCCAAAGTCAAAGGTGACATGTTGAAATGTCTTGTTCCAAAACCCAAAAAAGATTAAATTTATAACACAGATTTTGGCATTTTTGCTTTAAAAAGTGACAAACATGTGCAGCTGATGCAGATGGACACACTGTTCAGTCCGTTCCTTATACGTTTGCTCGTTTATTTAGTTTTGGAAGTGTGATTTTAAAAAACAACAACACAGAAACGCAAAATCTTTAGATGCCACGTTTCCATTTTCTTTGAGCCGCATTATGACACGTGGAGAAATGATCAGATTGACAGGCCTGCTGTGTCAAGTTCAGGCGGCCAGTTACTCTGCTGACTATTGATATCAAGATCACTTTATTAATTATTATAAGTTACTTTCATGTCAAAAGTTTCTTATCCTCGACGGGACATTTGGTGCACAGCCAGCAATACAAGCGATATCAACAATGTACACACACCAAGCGACACACAGATTTACTCGGAACTATTTAACAGGCCAATCAAAGGGACAAAGGAGCGTTTACATCTGCTGGTCCTGCACCAGAAGGAAGCAACCTGAACTCGCTAGACGGGTGAACTTGTGTCAACAAGGATCAACAAAGCCTTTTTAGTGCCTCTGGCCTTGTACAGTGTAGAAAGGTCACTTAGATTTGTCCCAGCTATTTTACTGCACATTTGAACAATTCCTCCTAACCTGTTCCTATTGTTCAAGGCGAGCGGCACAAAGCAACAAATAAAACAGAAGGTCAGAACAGACTCAGTAACACAAGAATGAAACAGTCGCATGTGTGGAGTCGACATTGAAACAAAGGAGCTTCCGATAAAAATACATACGTTGATGGGCGTTTGCACAAACGACATCAGTGTTTGGGTCGAAGGTTAACTTGTTATCAGTTATTGTCCCCAGATACACATTTATGTCCGAGAAGGACATTCATTATCGCAGAGCAGGGACACAATAACAGAATCATCTGCAAATTCGACGATATGTCTGTCCACATGTTGACTCTGAAACTCATTTGTGTACAAGACAAATAAAAGTGGAGAGCAGACACACCCGTGAGGGGAGCCTGTGGAGGATAAAAGGGCCTCAGACCAGACACCGCTTACAGCATTCACCTTTTCAGACCTGTCTGTTTAAAAGTCAACCAGCCAACAAATAAGAACACGGTCAATGTTGTATGTCTATCTGGTAAAACGTGTGGCTGAATACAGTTAAAATCTGAGGAATCAAAAGCAATCGCACAAAATGTTTAGCACCATCCAGGTGATCCATGTTGAGCAGGGTTCCCGTGGCGTCCTCACTGCTCCTGCCTGCCCTATAAGCAAATTGGAGTGGATCCATTTTTGCCTGAGTAGCACCCACAGTCTCCTCTTTAATAATCTTCTCAAAGATTTTCATCGCGAGAGAATTAAGTGCCACACGCCTGCATTCAGCATTATTATATGACTAATGTATGTTGCAGTAGTTACATAACTTACAAACTACTTGTAAAAATGTGTATACGGAATCATATTTTGCACATGCAGCATTTTCCAGTAAGTCAGGGAACAGGGAAGGGTTAACCCAGCCCACGGCATCAGTAATAAAGTCTTCATCAATGGGAGAGTCGTGCAAGTTTTGACAAGCTGAGTCATAAGTGGTGCAGACGGAGAAGGCCGAGCTTCTCTAAATGTTAGCTTCACATCAGGACTTGTTCAGCCTCCCCCACGATCCAGAAGTCCACCCACTTGGAGATTTCCTCGGCTCCCTCTGATTGGTTGACCTCTGAGGTATGCAAACTTAGCTAAAAGGGGGACAGTCCACCTGTGGTTGGTCTGACGTGTTGCACCAGAGGCTATAGTTGCAGGGAAAGGAGATAGGCTTTGTTCTAATTGGCACAAAGGGCCAGACAGTGCGACTGACTGAGGGACCGGCTCAACAGAGCTCTTTTGAATGCGGCCATGCTGCAGAGCCCTTATAGATGAATCAGTGAACACACTTTGACACGTAAATGAATCCTCTTTATTAACTGTTTGTAGAAGCCTACTCAGGGCCCTGACATGCTGAGATTGCGCCGCTTAAGGTGAAGTAAATCATTTACTCCTGAAATCTTGCCAAATGCTTGAGAGATTGCTTCTGCATTTCTGTACCCTGAAGTTCAAAGTGTCACTCTCATACTTATAGAAAGGCATGCGCACTCTTATCTCAAATCAAGAGACGAAGCCCAGCTGTGTAATTTCTGTTAACGAGCTGTGGATTGGGAGGAGAAACGGTTTTCGGGCCAGGTGGATCTCAGGCGGAGAGTTATGTTTCTAGTTGAACTACATTCACGCGTGAGAGCAGCCACGTCTTGTATTTGAAGAAGCAATCAAAGGTTTTGCTGGTCGAGTGAGATAATCTTGTTTGAAATGGAGTCTTTATCTCTCTGAAACCATGTAGAATAAGACAGTACGCTGCACCTGTACCCCAACAAGACTAAAGAGTCTAGATAAGGCCAGAAAGAACTAGTTTGAACGAGGTGTTGTTCGATCACATCAGAAGGTAAAAATGTTTGTATTTGTTCCAAACGACCACCGGTTCAGTCAGATTGGATGGAGAGCATCTGTGTACATCTTGCCACAGATTCTCAGTAGGATTTAGGTCTGGACTTTGACTGGGCCATTCTAACACATTGATCTAAACCATTCCATTGTAGCTCTGGCTGCATGTTAAGGGTCGTTGTCCTGCTGGAAGGTGAACCTTCGCCCCAGTCTCTGGTCTCTGCAGCCCTTAACAGGTTCTCTTCCAGGATTGCCCTGTATTTTGCTCCATCCATCTTCCCATCTACTCTGACCAGCTTCCCTGTCCCTGCTGAAGAAAAGCAACCCCACATCATGATGCTGCCACCACCATGTTTCACGGTGGGGATGGTGTGTTCAGGTTGATGCGCAGTGTTAGGTTTCTGCCACACATAGTGCTTTGCATGTAGGCCAAAAAGTTCAAT
>JAVQJV010028426.1:0-10971 GCA_036024995.1 Gadopsis bispinosus | reverse complement strand
CCCCCCCCCCCCCCCCCCCCCCCCCCCCCCCCCCCCCCCCCCCCCCCCCCCCCCCCCCCCCCCCCCGCCCGAGAATAGGTGGAGGAAGGGAGGAGAGAGAGGGAGTCAAAAAGAGCAGCAGAAAGTCAAACTAACTGACCTCCAGCTGACAGAACACTGAAAAACTGAATGTTAACAAACAGAGAAAGGAAATTGGAAAATATACAGAAATACTTCATATTAGCGCTCCGTTTGATCAAATCTACATCCACAACTACCAGAGCCGAGTGCAGACTGCAGGACTGATCTCAGACCAGGTTCAATCATCCTGATTTTACACTAAAGTCAAACTGCAATCTACTGATGTTTCAGCTACTTCAACTACTTTCATCTCTACTTTCGTCTATAACACTTCATCTGACATTCAGCTCCAACTTCAACTACTTCAGCAGACAGTTCAAGTACTTTTAGAGTTAACATACAAATATTACCATTAACATAACATTTGGACATTTGAATGTGTTTTTAAAAAAATAATAAAATCATCATTTAAATATAGATGTATACGCTTCCTCATATATCCAGCTGCTGAAAATAACGATTCAGGAAGTGAGGAAGGGAGATAAAGGGGAGGAACGAAAGAACACTGAAAGAAGGATAACAGGTAGGGAAGGATGCAGGAAGCGAGGGAGTGTTGGAGGTATATTTAGGAGCGTGACAGATTGTGTTCATGTGTTTGAGATTCTCCGTCGTTTTATCTGTCTGCTCCCATCAACACCTTTATTGATAGACGAGGAGGAAGAGGAGGAGAGAGACGAAGAGGAGGTGGAAATATTTTTTATGTCGTCTGTCGTCCTGAACTTCCTGTTTTCTATTTTCGTGAAGCTTCAGGTCGGTCGGTGCTTCGGAGTGTGAAGACGGCGGGCGGAGCAGAGAAAGCACTCTGAGGAATGAGTGTGGTGGTTTGAGGCGGACTGTCCCTTTAAGAGCGCCTCTGATTGGACAAACAGATGGCGACGGATCAGTGCGCAAAAGGTTCAACGGCTTCGAACTCTCTGTCCATCAAAACAGATGAAAATGTGACGCAGACGTCGTCACAAAAAGCGCCTCGTGATTGTACTTGAGTAAGTGCAGGTGTGAGTTTTGTTCAAAGCCACAAAACTTTATTTTGACTTCTAGCGGAGATCAAATGAGTCAGCGTGAACAGGAAAACAAATAAATAGCCAGAGATCATCATCACACCGAAACTGTAAAGTTGCATTGTCCATATCTGGCTCTTAGTTACTCCTCCTGCAACGCTTTCAGATTTCTGTATATTCAAAGTTTGCTCACATGTTTATCACATAAAATGTCACATCTCCAGAACGCTTTGTACTGTTGCAACCACATTTGGGGGACATGTGTAGACGTGATGTGCGAGTGACCATGACAAATTTGGTGCCATTTGACCAATAGGTGGCGCTGTAGCAGCATCATCTGTCTATAAAGGAAGGAATGTGCCTGCAAGACAAATGTTATTTGTGACCTGGAAGTGAGAGGGCTAAAGGTTCAGTCCATGCAAATCAAAATGAAAACAATGTGAGTCTTCCCAGAAACATCGTCCACAAGTGTCAGCAATGAAAATGTCAAAACTCCACATATAACACAAAATCCTGGCTCCAAACCCAGCAGGGACTAGTTTGGGTGAACTGAACCTTTAGAAGGGGAGTAAAACATGAGACAGATTTCTTAACCGTCTGTGTTTCTGCAACCTCACCTGAACCCTCAACCGCAGGGCTTCATTGTGAAACTCATGACGTTGATGTTTTTAAACGCAACCCTGTTTGTGTGCTCGGGTTTAATTTTGAAATTCATCACTGATAAACACTGTCATCATTAAATCCTTCCCATCAGCCCACCCCCTCCTCCACAGAAAGAATCAGTGTTCATTTCCTGCAGGTTCCAGCAGCAGACACTGGATCAGCGGGATTATCGAGGCCTCACCGCTCACACTGAAGCTCTTTGTTGAAAATCCAAATATCACTTTGCCTCCTCGGTTACCTGATGATTTCACTAATCTGTTGCTAAGTGGTTAAGTAGCTCTGCCGGCACTGGAGGCAGGATACAGGTAATACCTGTCACCGGAGTGCCACTTGAGTCAATTGTTTTCATGTGATCACACAACTTACATCTTATCAATGACTTTTACCCAGATCAGTTTCGGTATGAGGTCTTTCCTCTCATGGTGAAGTGGAAGAGGCGCGCACAACCACACGAGGACAAAATGAGTGGGTGTCAAAATATATTCAATATTTTAACGTGGATAAAAATGTAATAATCAATCTGAAATTACCCACAATGTACACGTGCTGAGGCCATGCCTTGTACTTCAGTGGGGGAGCGGTCATTTGAAGAAAGCTAGAAACTTCTAGAAAATGGAGCCATTTGGACAGTGCTGGCCTCTGGAAGAAGAAAAACTAGTAGTACCACTGTGGATGAATACTTTTTTACAAGTAAAAGTCCCGCACATTTTACTTAAGTAAATGTACAAAAGTATTTGCATCAAAATATACTTGAAGTTCAATATGCAGATTGGCCGATCTCAGAATAATATACATTATATTATTGTATTATAATCCTTGATGCTTTAATGTGTTCATCACTTTAGTGTTGCAGCTGGTAACGGTGGAGCTAATTCTAATGACTTTATGCACTGCTAGCTTGTGAATTTCCCTTGTTAGCTTATCGTATCCTCTAGATAAAATGTTATTGTATTTGATTATATTTTGTTTTATTAATCTGAAATGGAAACGCTCAAGTTAAGTTCAAGTAAATCAAAACTGTAGTCAATTAAAGTAAATGGAGTTAGTTACTTTCCACCACTGCCTCTGAGATAACGGAGAGCTGGAGAGTCCAAAATGGAGGAATCCATCATAGCTTGTTAGCTGTGTGTCACCTTCCATGTACTTAATTTAACTTCTGTCAGAGTAAAAACTACTCCACAACATATTTACACATATGTCCATGCTACGATGTATAGTACAAAGAAAATTAGCTTAGCTTTAAAAGGTACTGTGACTGACTAACGTAGCATGTTCCCGGCTTCTGAGCATGTTAGCTGTTAGTTTGTCAGCTACAGTCGTTCATCAACTAGCCCTGCAAGCACTCCCTACGTCACTATGCTTCTAGTACCACCTATTTTGCAGTGCCACTTTCTGAAGTCAGCTGTTAGCTTAAGCTAACGACGGCACCGCTAACGGAAATAATCTACCTCATAGTTCCACATTAGACTAGTTCAGAGGCAGAGAGGAGGACTGTGATGTCAAAACAGTGAAATAAAAATGTCATCATCTGACTTGCTAAAACAATAACTAGCTAATGTTAGGTCTGGCTAGCTGTTATGCATTGCAACTCAGATTACCCAAAGTCTCTCATCAATGAGGTATTTAAAGGATTGTAGACTAACATGCTAGCTAGCCTATAACATGATAAAATAGCTCAGTAAGCTGGCTAGCAGTGGGCTAAATACCAGTTAGCAATCTAGCTAACGTGAACACAGACCAGACAAAAAAGGTAAAACAGATTATACAAGAGATATATTTTTTTATATTTAAACTTGGCAGACAAAGTTTAATTTAAATTGGTTGGTTAATATGCTAATATGAGCTTTGAGATATTGGAGAGGTCATCAAAGTTGAACTCTGAGAAAAATATGTATTTTATCAGCTAAATTATTCCTTCATACAGTAACAGAAGTACTTGAAATTAAACTTTTCGCTCCAGAAAACAAGTTAGTGCGCACATACACACACACCACACTTGTGTGTACAGTCACTGATTAGCGCTTGTAGTTTTGTATGTTTGTGTCTACTTTCTATGTGTACTTCCTACGTTTTTGCCATTGTACTTGTGTGTATGTGTGTGTGGCCCCTCTGTAGCAATAACAACATTAAGCTAGCTGTCTCATTAATCCAACATGGAGCTGTCTCCTTCTCAGACATTAGCACCCGATTAGCTGTTAATCTGGTGGCCACTCAGCTCTAATCAGTTCCCGCCTGTAATTAGTGGCCCGTCGTACGTGTTCAGCCTCCACATATATTAATAAAGTGATGGAAAATTAAAACTAATGTCTAATGACTAAAGAAAAAAGAAATAATGTAATTAAGTTTCAGTGTACTGTGTGTGCAGACTCTTCAGAGAGAAAGAAGAAAAGTAGAAATTCAGTTTATATTTGGGTTGTGTGTGAACGCCTGACAGGCTGTCAAAGCAGAAAGGGTTTTTAAAACGACCGTCACTGTTTCCGTGTCTTACAGCACCACAGAGCAAAGGAGAAAAGGCAAATCCAAAGAGCTCTGAGAAGAAGCCGCTTGAATGGAAGCTTCTTATTTTTCTTCTCACACCGGGTTCAAGACAGAGGAAGTGGAAAGGCCAGACCTAGAGCGCCGTTGTGCCGCCATGTTTCAGCAGTGGTCTCATGACGTATGCTACAAAATACAACATCGGTTTTAACTCATGTTATTCTGTGATCTGAAGTTTCCAAGTTGAATGTCATTAAATTTGATTTTGATATTTGCACGCCAAATCCATATTTACGTGCCAGACATTCGTACGAAACAATTTTCTTCAGCTGCTTCTGCACGCTGCTATGCCATTTTCGTGCAATAGATAAAACCTTCAAAGTTGCACTCGCTCTTAGAAATGAGCATTTGAATAATTAAATCCGTTAAATCCGTTTAGCGACGCCACAGAGCCCAGTAGGACAGCTTCTGGTTGTGACAGTGTCAGAGGATGTGCGGCGCGCTACCACACACAGTGAGCGATGGGACTACTTCCTGTCCGCAGCGCCAGCCAGGCGTGGCCACAGGCTGGTAAAGCCCTTCCACAAAATAAGTTGTTTCTGATTGTCTTTGTTTCTAAACGTCGACGGCAAGTCTGCTCACGTCGTCGGCCGCTTTTCACTTTGTTGTTACACTGCGGCTGCAGAGCTACTGCCATCCACTGTCACTCAGACACACACAGACAGACAGACAGACATGTATGTGTGCCCTGCTGGGATGTATGTGAGGGCTCAGGCAGGGCCGGGGGTTAATAGCCGAGCTGTCAGTGTGATGTGCATACCTGTGTGTGTGTGTGTGTGTGTGTGTGTGTGTGTTAATAATAGCTTGCTAGCTGTCACTGCAGATGAGGGGTGTGTGTCACGAGAGCAAGCTTTAAATGCTCCTCGTCAACTCATTCGACGCACAGAATGACAGGCCTGCAGAGCGTGTGTGTGTGTGTGCGTTAGCACACGTTAGCATTTGTTAGCCTTCCCGATGAAGAACATAGACATGGGAGTGCATGTGTGGATTTGTCATACATGCTGAAAGTGTGTGTGTGTGTGTGTGTGTGTGTGTGTGTGTGTGTGCCAGCAGTCTCTAAGTGGAAAACATCGTGCTGAGCAGAAAAGCAGCCCGTGTCAAACTACCCATCATGCCGCATGAATGGCCCGCACTCTCTCTTTCTCGATGCTGGCGCTATTATGAAAGAGCGAGCTGAAATATTATTATTCTGCTGTTATTAAGCTCCAACTTGTCAAGTTTAAATCATTAGCCGCTCCCTCAGAAAACACCGAAGACTGTATTCACACAAAACACCAGAAAATACGCTTCTCATCACAATAACATAATTTGCCTTGAACACTGAACAAATGTATTTTTAAACTGAACCTGAAAGTTGTAATACATGAAGGTTTCTTTCCCTCCCTCTTCCTTCCAAAATCTAGTCTCCCGTTTTATACAGTGTGAACATACTGCTGGTTTAAAATTGTCAAAAGTTGAAAGACAGAATTCAGTGCAAACACAGCATTTTCAAATTCAGTCTCCATCTTTGCTGCTTATCCTCTCATGGCTGCGGTGTCTTTTCTAGAGCACCATTTAACGTCAGTGGGCAGTCACGACTCGCTGTGTTGGATCTCAGGACCACCAGAGAGTGTTTACAGCCACACTCAACGGCGGGGCGCAGAATGAGTCGTAGAGCTGGAGATAAGTGAGCGCACTTTCAGAGTGTCGCTCCTGGCCAATCGCTGACGAGTGCAGAAATTGCCAGGAAATGTTAGTTTGAAGCACACTGATGCCTTCGAGGTCACCTCTGGTTGTCCGGATTGGACCTTTTGGGGTCACAACACAGACGTCTTTATATGAAATATGTGGATGCCATGACAGAATCTACACTCCGCAGCTGTGGCTCAGGAGGTGGATATTCCACCAATCACAGGGTTGGCGGTTCGATCCCCAGTGTCTTTGGGCAAGACGCTGAACCCCAAATTGCTAGCGCTAGTAAAGCGCTTTGGATGAATTCAGATATTTACTAGATTTAGGTCAGAGTTCATCGACCAGCACGGACATTCAGAACAGGTATTTTGGATTTAGACATGGTGCAGCCACGAGCGGCTGAAAGCTCGGAAGATGCGAATGTTCGAGTGTAAATATTTTGTCGCATTTTCGCAGAATGTTTGAATGCGTTTTGGTTGGAAGAGAACAACAATCTCTGTGCAGAACTGTGGTTACAGCGGCTGATAATGTACTTATACTATTAGGCTTTGAACTGTCAAGGTTCCATCAAGGCACCTGTGAGTTTTACCTGATAAACAGTCGGACTCACTGATCGTACGTCATCGTCTCCCCGGGACCTGACGTAGTCCACGTAGTGATGTCTGTCTGGATCATCCAACACTTTAGTACAAATATTCACTGTGTGGCTATTCCTTCTCCTCAGACGATGGACCCTAATTCATTTTGGTGACCACTGACCTTTCATCATCAGGCCAGAAACTGTCATTGAATTTAAAATATATACATTTCTTGGGAAGCCTGACATTGACCTTTTTGAGCACATTCCTGCTCCCTGGAGGAGGAACCCACACTCCCATGAGCACAGGTTCTGACTCTAGTGACCTTCCACTGATGCACATTAGTACACATGGCATGTAGGCGTGTAGAGGTGGAAGGGATTCGGCATCTTGCACAAGAGCACGTTGCCGGGATGAACCACAGTTTGTGGGACTCAAACTCATGACCAGCTAATGTTTCCCTGTCAGTGCATTTGAGCAGCAGCTCGTCTAAACTCCCCGACTCCTTCAGTGGAGCCCCGCCGAGCCCGGAGCAGCCGGTGTCAAAGTAAGCCTTCAGCCAGATGAATGGACTGCAGCCTTTTGTTCTCCCCAGCTATTAAGAAAGACCACGCTGAAATATTATTATTCTGCTGCTCCGAAATATGTCAGATTAAATCGTTACCTTCGCTGAGCCACACACAAAATGCACAAACACTGAAGCACTTTACAGACCCAGTCCAGGATGTTTATTTTCTGAAATATTATTATAAAACCATTGTTAAACTGCTCGGCAACGTGACAGCTTAAATCATCACCTTCAGCGGCGGAAAAATAAAAGGCGCAAATGTGCTGCCGGGACTTAAAGTCTAACGCCGGAGTAATTTGAGTTTTTGAATCACAGCCAACAGCAGGTTGCACAACTGCATAACCCAAGCCAACCTAACCTCTCTGACTGGAGTTTAACATCCACAAACCAGCCTGTCTCTCCTGCAGCAGCATAAATAATAACAGCGAAAGCATTTAAATTGTCAGAGAGGGAACAGGAAAAGCCTCTGTCTCTGCAGGCATAATGAAAATGCAGTTTGACAGTGTATTTCCCCTTTGAAACAGGATGTTGGCTATGCAAAAGGGGAATTATTGTGTTAACCAATTGGATATCTGTTAGGGAGAGGAATACAGTCTGTGTGAGGTTGCCCTGGAGCCGTCAGAACCCCAAGTACGGAGGCAGGAGGTAAATGAAGTTGCAGATTTTCTTCAAATCAGATGTTAAAATAAATTCACATTTAAACAAACCTCAAAACCTAGTTTAAGCTAAGCTAACCGCAGGGACTCTGTAAAGGGCTCACTATGCTTCAAACAACGGAATCTTGTCCGAACACAGGTGAATGTCCACGCTGGAGTTTGATGGTTCCTGCAGCTGCTCAGAGAAAGTGGTCGTCCTGTCAACTACACTGACGTTAGCTGTAGCTAGCTAGCGACGTCTGCACCGTGCGTTTTGTGCTCGGCCTCTAATGCCATCTCGTCTCCACGTTTATAAAACACTTTCATGACTGTAGAGTCCATAATGGATTCAAGCTGGAACATTTTCACCACCACCAGGTTCGTCTTCGCCTCAGTTCGTGCTACGTACAGCAAATCTGCGTCCATTCACGGCCACTTCAAATGACTTTGGATACAGTTGTGCCCGAGTTCATTTTTTCGATTTCCAAGGGCTGTTATCCACAACCGTTTATGAAACATGGTTGCGGGTTTTAGAGAAAATACACCATTCAGTTGGTTTAATCCTGACGCGATAGCAGATTCAGAACAGTCGACATCAGCGGCAGCCTTCTTGGTTGTTTAGGAAGTGTCATCGTATCAATCCGCCGCCATGTTACATAAACGGTTGTGCCTCCCAGGCTAACGTCGGGATACGTCATTTTTTATACAACCGCAAGAAGACAGAAACACTAACGTGGGTCATTTTAAGGGTTTGACCAAATGAGCAGCAGCACGCGCTTCGACATGAATACTCTGAACACCCAGAATACAAGAAGATCGTTGACGCTCGGCGTCGCGCCTCAGCGGCGGCCGCGAGCCGCTCGTTAATGAGTTCGGATGCTGTTTGGAGCAGAAAGGCGCCTGCAGACGGGCGCGTGGGGCACGAATTCACACAAACACATCCTCAATGGCGCTCCACAGAGAACGACAGATATTACCACCGTTGGCACAGGCTGCATTTTCCAATACAGCTGTCTCTGTGCGAGCCAAGTTTCTAGTGGGAGCCGTGTGTCCAACTGGCTGCTCAACAATAAACTCGTCGCCGTCAATCAGCCAATCACTAACAAATGTCATCTTGTTTTCAGCTGCACGCTCTTAGTACCTCTCTTCTGGGGCCTCTCACTGTCATTTTGCACTTTTGAAGTTGCCAGAACGAAGCAATGGCGAGCTTTGTTCTTTAAAAAGGACCACACTGGTGTTTATTTTTGAACCGCTCTCCGAAAGCTTACAGAAGCTTTTTAGATTGACAAACTCGTGTTTTCTGTCACCTTCCAGGTTTCCGGCGTTGTCCCTTCGGTGCCGCACAGTGTGACAACCAACAGGCAGACGCCCCGAAAACTTCCCTGAGAAGTTAGTAGGTAAACAGAATATTTCCATTTAGGAAGATAATTATCTAATGGCAGACGCAAATTATTAATCTGAATCTGCAAAGTAGCTTAAACCTTTTAGACCCGAGCGCAGCGTCGATGCTACGCCAGACATGTTCTGCAAACATTAAATAAGTTTGGAACCGTTTATGACAGAGACCAGATTTAAACTGCGTCGGAACTGTGAGATTCTCAGCTTTCATTTACATTTGAATGCTGCGTTTGGGACAATCAGGGCAGATTTACAGTGCATGCAATCACGTGAGCTCGCTTGTCCACTTGAGTGGAAATTTGCACATGAATATAAAACCATGTCTGGGCATTTCTTTGTCTTTGTATCAAATAAATATAGTGCAGTAAAAAGTACAATGTTTGCCCCTGAGATGTAGTGAAGTAGAAGTATAAAGTATCATAAAATGGAATTACAAGAACCTCATAACTGGACTTTAAGCGTTGACAAATGAGTCACTGCAACAAACCGACACCTTGAGAAGTCCTTCACCTTCCCACCTGCCACGTCGTCCTCCTCTACGTCTTTCATCCGGCTGCTGTGACCTTTGACCCCTGACCTCACACTGATGTCACCTTTAAACAGACACTCCCTCCCCTCCTCTCTCTGATCTGTTGTTTTGAATAAAATCCTTTCCTTCATCTTTTTCTACACCGCCAGCTCCAATGTTGATCTGACAATTTCAGTTTCTCCTGCTGTTAACTATCAGCTCCAATGATTGGAGTGTGAAATGTAAATGTGAGCGCTGATGTAACACGCCTCTCTACTTGCAATTTGGAGGGGAAGAAAATTAAAAATTCTGCACTTTTCACCATCAAAAACTCCTTGAAAAACTCCTCGAATGCACCGCAATCTTTCAAATCACTGTACGTCTGCTGCATGAAATCAGTCTGATTAATTAAGTCTGCTGACTGCTTCACTGCTAACACCCCCCCCCCTGAAGAATCCCAGAAAACACAACACAAGAGCTAAGAGGGAAAATCCGTTAAAAGGAACACTTGTGTTTTCTGTGTTTATGGTTATTTCTGAGACGGAGCCTTGTCCCTCCATACACTTAAAATCAGGGTTTGTACAAAGTCTGGAAGGTTTTGGAAAATGTTTCATCTTAACGGTTATGTTTTCAAGGTTGTGGAATATGCTGGAATTTGAATAAACTCCACCAGATTATGTTTAAAAATCGAGCATTTTTAAACATAATCCGTTGTGTCGTCATCGACACAATCACTCATGTAAACCAAAAATCTTTACATTTTTAAAATGATGTTTTGTTTGTTGTCTCCTACCAATTATAGCAACAATTAGAGGCTTCGAGAGGCTGGACATTTTTGGTTTAGGTACCTTGAAAGTGCTTGAAAAAAAAAAACTCGTGTAAGATGAACATTTAGCCAGTTGATAAATAAACAATCTCACTTTAAGGTCCATTTAGTGTCCGTTCTGGGGCTTTCACTCACGTCACATGATCTTCCTCGGCAGATAAAGGTTGCCCAGTCGTTTTCTGAGCACTTTAACGACATCTTTCTTGTTCACATCGGAGCTTTTTCGACCCTCGACATTTACATTTTTTGTCAAAAAAAAAAAATACTCATCCGTCTGATGCATCTAAGAAGTAAAAGCTCATGAACTCACCGAAGTCAGAAGAAGCACTTCCCATCTCGGAAAAACAGACTATCTGAGGAGTACATGAATGCAGCATCATTACTGTCAGCTGACTGATGCTACATCACTCTGTTTATTTTGTGTGTCTCTTAATTCCTTGATTTATGTCTGTTGGAAAGCACATTTACTCA
>JAVQJV010028421.1:0-19257 GCA_036024995.1 Gadopsis bispinosus | reverse complement strand
GTCTCCATCCTTTAGTCCAGTGTACATCCTGGAGTCCAGTGTATAGCACAGTTTCCATCCTGCAGTCCAGTGTCCATCCTGCAGTCCAGTGTCCATCCTGCAGTCCAGTATCCATCCTGCAGTCCAGTGTATAGCACAGTGTCCATCCTGCAGTCCGCTGTATAGCACACTGTCCATCCTGCAGTCCAGTGTCCATCCTGCAGTCCAGTGTATAGCACACTGTCCATCCTGCAATCCAGTGTATAGCACAGTGTCCATCCTGCAATCCAGTGTATAGCACACTGTCCATCCTGCAGTCCAGTGTATAGCACAGTGTCCATCCTGCAGTCCAGTGTATAGCACACTGTCCATCCTGCAGTCCAGTGTCCATCCTGCAGTCCAGTGTATAGCACACTGTCCATCCTGCAGTCCACTCCAATTTATATCAGGGATTTAATGGTTAGCTGACAACACTGGCTAGCTAACAAATTGCATATATGTAATGGAAACGAGTCAGACAGCACACATACAGATATTAAACCAAGAAGGCTGTACTTCCCGTCTTTTGAGAACTGTGTAGTTGAAACAATCAGCCATTCTTACTTGCCATCACCCAAGATTAAGGACCTCCAGTATGGCTGCCAGAGGCTGCATTGTGTCAGCTGAAAGCCCTCAAACATTTAACATTAGTCTGACAAAACAGAACAGCTGATCCCTGACACACACTGTGTTCTTGCAAGACTGACACAATTCTGGTCAGTGTGTGGGCGTAGACTGTTTTCTGCAGCACAGGGAGCGAGCAGACCGTCTGCTCTGCCAGGAAGTGAAAATGGTTTGTGCTGCAAGTATGACTAAGATGCTTGGTCAGACCTGGCTGTCATAGCAAAACTATGACTGGTCAGGATTTACAGGATGTGTTTAGAAACGTCCAAAAAGTTACTGGAAACAAGAAAATCTTTAATTAAACCTTCAGAAAGTATACCTCCAGTTAATCGTACAAAGACTACAGAATGATTGTATTTCACGGGCAAGTAATCGTACATTGATTTCCAGACTTGCACAGCCAGAACTGCGTTTACAACTGAGGCCCCAAAACTCATTATTGACATAATTAAAATGCGTTAATAATAATCGGGCTGCTTCCAGATCGACTCTGTACCATTTTGCCACCATGGAATACATGAAGGTGAAAATACGACGAAAGGCTAAATGACCAGCGCTGCTGACAGATTTGCTCTTCTTGAGTGTAGTCCTTCAAAAGGACTCTATAAATGAATACTTTATGGAAAAGAACACACCGCCATTGATATGCTGCAGCCAGCCTAGCCACTGATTTGCATCCCCATGTGCAGACTGCTGTGCATTATTCCGTGACATGGAAAGGATGGAAAGGACGGCTTTTTGTGTCCTTTAAGTACAAAATGACTAATTGCTAAATTTAGTGTGTAAATTAAGTCCAGCTCTGCCCATATATACATGCCGTAAAAAGCAGATCCTCCACTAAATGGCCAGTATAAAATAATTAGATTTTATTTGTTTGAAGCACCGCTCAACAGCTCTCGGGATTAGCACTCCCAGCCTGTGCTTGGTTCCCCTTTGAAACCAAGAGACAATATTAATAAAATTGGTTTTATAAATAAATTGCTCTGGCAGAGTCGCTGGTATGAAAACACCGGGGTGTTTTGGCTACAGTTTGCAGCTCTGCTAATTGAGAGGATCGGAGTGCCTTTGACAGACTGAGTGGACTGCAGTGCATCGCATGATTTAGTAGACGGAGGGGCAAGTTGCCAGACTGAAAACATTCGGAGGGTTGGCAGCATCCAGAGCTGCACTCAAAGGAAAAGGCAGCTCAGCGCTTCAGTTATCGCTGTCTACATGTTTGGTTCAGCAGTCACGGATACGTGGTTGGGTCATAGTGCAGGTGTTGAATTGCCGATTTCTTAGGGCTGATGTGGTTCATGCTGAGGTCAGCTGGGAGTTGTTGATATGTTGTTTTTCTG
The DNA here is from genome assembly GCA_036024995.1 of Gadopsis bispinosus. Classification (NCBI taxonomy): domain Eukaryota; kingdom Metazoa; phylum Chordata; class Actinopteri; order Centrarchiformes; family Percichthyidae; genus Gadopsis; species Gadopsis bispinosus. The sequence continues at coordinate 17,278 of JAVQJV010028421.1, read as the reverse complement.
AAGAACTGTTTGGTTTTTTTTCTCTTAAAGGAATATTAAGCGTGCGAAATATTTTTTATTTAACACTGAATCAAATGGCGTGTGTTAGGCGAAAGGTGTTGCTCGGCGACGGAGGTTCATCACCTGCGTAGCGTCTTCCGGCTCATTCTTTCGGGTTGTACGAGCCACAACTTTACTGTTTCAGCAAAAAGAGCTCCGATAAACCCGCTGCCCACTGTCTGTCCAGCACCAAACGGCAGACAGAACTCATTTGCGACAAGCAACAAGTGGAGCATTTAGCAGCTCAAGGACCAGATATTTCTGTCAGCAGGCGGTGGAGACCGAACCAGAGCATCAGGTGGACACAAACACGACTCCAAAGGAATGATAATGTTGCTCTGTGGTGACTGTCTGCTGACACGTCATCATGTGTCAGTTAATGTTGCTCCAAAAGAGGAAATCAACCAAATCCAGAACAGAGCCGCTACACTAACGCGTTTGTTTTTAGCTCCAGTCGTGTCCAGCGAGTCCAGGAGCTCACTTTCCATCGTCTCTTCACCTGGTCAGGGTGCTAAAGCTACCGTCTTTGTTTGTTCATCTGCTGTTAAATTCCTCTGTTTGCAAACTCCCGTCTGGTTTCCCAGTAAACGGGAGTGACGGTGCGAGTAGGAAGCTGGTCTCTGCACACACACGCACACACACACACACACACACACACACACACAGCCAGTTCCTCTTCCGTCGATTCACCTCCGAACGCAGTGAAACCGGAGAGTCTCATCGGACTCTGTGTCACCCCGACAGGCCGAGCGACCAACCAGAACAAATGTCGTCTCGCTGCAGGGCTGTCTCGTCCACTTGTCTGCATGGTGTCCCGTGTGTGTGTGTGTGTGTGTGTGTGTGTGTGAGACTCTGGGCAGTGTCACACTCACAGCTAAGGGCCTGTTTCCAGCTTTACCTCCCTCTGGTCGCCTATATCAGACCTGATCACCGTTTCCAGCAGTAAAGGCGTTTTGCCGTTGACGGTCCCTTCCTCTGCTCTGCCCAGGGAGAAGCACCTCCTTAACATCTCCGGTGGGCTTTAATTACTTTAATTAATTTAGTTTGCGCTGCCGATTCGTCATTCAGGATAAATATGCTGGAGTTCATAAGCTGGAGTCATAATATCCAGCACGTGTTCGTGTGAATTGATGGGTAGAACTAGTTTAACTGTGTTTCTAAAGGCACGAACATCCAGTTCTGCTTTGTTAAATCAGGAAGCGATGACTTGTGTGGGCCTTTGTCCTCATCGATTGATATGAGCAGAAATGCCAATGAGCTCTGCCCACGCTGGAATTAAACCCCTCTAACCTCTGGTGCGATGCTGCCTTGCTCGACCCAGCTACACACGCCGAACCCTCGACGTCCGCAGGGATGGATGTTCCTGTAGTTCAGAGGGCTTGCACAGAGGCAACACTACTAATCCTAAAACAGCCTACAAAGCAAAATAGCAAATCTGAAGCGTCTGAGCGTTCCTCTGTGAGAACACGAGGAACCCGAGAGAACCATATTTGGTGGCTTTGTGGCTGACACGAGTCCACACGAGTGCCACTTCATTCGTAGTGCCTCTTTCTGAAACGTGTAGGTGGTGTTTGTGGTTGCAGCGCGGTGCGATAAAGTGTCAGGCATTCGCTTCCTGTTGCATGATGTCAGGCACAAACGCGCGCGCAGTTAAGAGGAGCTCCACTTGCCCTTTTCTTACTGAAGTAATCACTGAAGGGATCAACGTTTAGCTGTGACATTTTCAGGTGGGGGGCGAGACACGTGCGACCGTCCCACCACGCGAGAAGACACCGAAGATTGTCCCGCAGGCTCCAGCTGTGTGTTTCAGGCTGCCCAAAGGGACGGCTTGTCCGCTTGCAGCTGGGCGAGGGGGAAGTGTAGGCGCCCGAGCGGGGCTTCACCAAAACCTTGCGACGACTCTGCTCTGATAAACATGACAAGAAGGTAAATGGCCTTTTTCAAGGGAGACAGCTCGACACGTCACACCGTCGAGGCTTGCTGGGACGCTTACGTAGACCGTTACTGGAAACCGTCCGTGCTTTTCTTATTATGACAAGTCAAAATGTCTGCCACGAGAAGGACCAACGCTTCAAGTGGGAAGACGGCAAAGACAAGTCGCCACGATACGGCACCGGTTTAAACAAGTCTGAGAAGAAACTTGGTGTTTTGAAATGTGACGTAAACCATTTGGAACCTCGCCGCCGACTCCGTTCCCCCTTATGCCTGCTGAACTCGGCTGTTGCAGCTGGACTGCGCTTCAGTGGGTCGTCTGCTGGCGTCTGCACGTGATGCTACAATAAGCCACTGCTAGGTGGCTGCTGAAGCGTTTCTGCCGTCCTCACTGAATCCGTTAACTGTGCACTTCTGTTACGTTGTGTATTTTACACGCTTCTTTCTGCAGGTTGTCGTTAGCTCCTCCAGCTTAGCTACAAACCTCCGACCGACCTCCAGCCGGCCGACACTTTATTTAGGCTTTAGGTGAAAATGAGGATGCGTCATATCGATGACGTCTCATTTCAGGTTCATGAATCAACCCTTCCCCCGTTCGTGATGCAGCGCCTTCAACGCCAGCGACAGTCTGTCAACGTTGGAATCTTAAAATAAGGGACATTCCAAGGACGTTAGAACATTCCAATAGAAAACACGGCAGTCAAACTGTTTTTGTCGCAGTCAGTTAGGAACATGGTATGAGGCAGGACTAGGTGGTTGCCAGGTGGTCGCTAGGGTGTTCTGGGAATGTTGCTAGGTTATTACTAGGCTCTTATTTGGCCTTGCTGGGACAGGTAGTGTAGTAAGGTTTACTACAAACTATTAAAATACAGAAACAAGCGATGGCGGAACAAACCGCCCTGTGAGCCCCGATTGAAAGCCACCTTGAAATGCCCTTCTGTCCACCACCCAAACACTATGAATAATTGATGTCATGATTCGTAGTTCAAAAAAAAAAAAAGGAAATCCACAAAGCGTTTCAGGGATCTGTTTTTCCTCGCGGATCACTTGAAATAATTACATCTAATGGAGGAAATGTTCTGTGTCATGTGGACACGCTCCATTTTCTATTCCCAGAAACCCGTGATGTCCCAGAGGATCCGAGTCCTCTGAGGACTTTGCTGCTATTTTTGGGGGAACAATTTGGGAACAAAGTTTATTTTCCATAAACGGGTAAATAAATGCTTGAGTGCTTTTTTTCCCATTGTTTTTGCATCAAGAAGTCACTACATGAGAGATTACTATACGAGAAGGACATGAGCTTAATTTAATGCTTTATCTTAAAACTCAAGCAGGACTCTTTACAGTGAGCTGTGTTTGGGAGTTGTCTCAGCGTGTGACGGTCTGTGGACTTTCTGCCTTCGAAACCAGAACTGTCATATCGAGGTTCATCGGGTTCACGACGACCAGGACAGGAAAGAGTTACGGAAATCCATTGGCTCAGGTCCAGAGTAAACGCTGGAAATGATATAAACCAAACATTCACCATACTTCGTCTTCTTCGTCGCGTTAAACTCGGCTTGTTTAAAGCTTCATGTTTGTGTGTGAGGGAAGAACAAAAACACAACTTCTCTTCATCATTTAACGGGTGTTGGTCCGCTCTCTGCTGGCCATTCACTCAGCTTTTATTCTAAAGAGGCTCACTTCACTGGCTTCTTTTAGACCGCTTCCTTCCTTATCCGTATTAACTGATGACTCCTGCTGTTTACAGACATGTTAGCAATTTGTCCTTTTTTTTTTTTTTTTTTTACATTCGAATCACAGAAATAAACCTTTTGTCAAAGACCAGAGTTGCACCACGTTAGTTGACAAACCCAAGAGATTTTTCCTTTTACTGTGGATTTCTAACTTACAGTACTGCCTTCACAGTTCTTTGAGTAACTTCAGAGTCACACAGGAGAGTTATAATAATAATATCAACACAGTTTACGCTTTAAACTTTATATTTATTAGTTTCCTGCTTGTTCTAACAGTTCATTGAAGCAGGTTGTATTTAAATGTCCCTGCAGCTCTGTGTGACTTATCTTTGGAAAGCCCCCGACGAGAATTTAACTTGAACTTCTGTCAGGTTGAGCAGCGCCTGGCAACAGCAAGTGCCTTAATGGTGGAAATAATGTGTAGGAAAGAGAAAGCAAAAAGAAAAGTAAAGCCTTTAATATAAAAGTAAAGTACTTTTGGTTCGTGTACAAAGGGAAACTTTTCAGACCCTTTCACCCTGACTTGTCTTCTTCCTTCGAGGTCCTTTTTTTTCCTTTCATAGTCATATTAAAGCACACGGACGTGTTTTACTGCCAAAGTGCTACCGCTCTGACCTCTACCAGTGGTCTCTGTAATGCTGCCGATAGACACAACCATCCACACTGACATGCTGGATTTCGAATGTCAGCTAAAAGCCTTAAATGCGGAAGGTGGTGCAGATTCGGCGAGGCCACAACGTGACGTTCACCAGGTGACATGGACGCACGATCCGACCGCTCAAAACCACTTCAGAGGCAAAGTGAGGATGAATAAGAACAGCTGGAGGAGATAAAGTTTCTTAAAAGGCTGCAGAGAATCTGCCGTCCACAGATAGCTGAAGAACCGTGACATATTCTGATCCCTGACGGAGTCCTCTTTGGTTCAACCCACCCATAAAATACAATGGGATTATAGTTCTACAAAGCTTATAAGACGGGTTCATTTTTACATCAAATGTTTTGTACTCAGCGACACGCTGGAACTTGCTCAGTCAACTTTACTGCTGACTGCCGTTTCTGGGGACGCTGAGATGCTTTGGGAGCATCGTCGTCATCATGGGTTAATCGCTCCCCCAACCGTGTCTGAAGGAGTCTGGCGACTAGATGATTCAGTCAGTTTTTTTTTGAAAATGCTTTTTTGTTCCATGGAGTTTGTTCCCGTGGGTACAGCAGGAGTTTAGATGGCAGGAAATGATCCGGCAGGCAACTCGGTGACCTTATTTTGGGACTGACAACTTGCCTGACAGCGTCTGAGCTGCACTGTAGCAGCAGCAAACGCCGCCCATCTGCTGTTGCAGACACCGAGTCTGACCCCGGGCTCGTGCCGATGAAGGAGAGAGGAAAAGTAAGCCGAGTCCCTCGCAGGAGGAGTCTTTGTCTGCGCTCACGTTCAAGTTCACCGTTCATCCAGTCTGCCAAAGTGTATATTCACTGGATTAAAACAAGGCCACAGGTCACCTGCTGCTGCATGAGGAGGAGACGATGCTCGTCCTGGCGCTTCCATGCGTCCGGCGAGGACTCCCGCCCCGCGGCGTCTAGCAGAGCGTATTCTACATCGCATGTTTCCTCATAAACAAGTGATGACTCACGGAGCAGCCTGGAGCTGTGGGTTGTCAGCAGGTTCCCCCCCCCCTCTCATGGAGCGTTGGAGCCCGTTGAATGAGATCAGTCTGCGCTTCCTCAGGTCCTTGCATGGTTAACGCATGAGGCTTATTTTGTTGCCTTCAGGCTCTGCAGAATTGATGTTGTTCGTCGATATCATTGTCTTTATCTTTCAAAGAACCAGACCAGCTGTTTTGCATGTACGAATTCATTTTTACGACGAGCCATATCCACTTTGCAATACATCCCACAGCTTGAATTGTGTTATCCATTACAGTTTGCATTATTGCCCCCCCCTCCCCCTCCTCCTCCGCCGCCGCCTGGCTTCATCTCCGACTCACTGAACAAAGTCTGAACTGGCTTCGTGCCCGGTCCTCTGCGGACGTTTCCAGCCGCGCTGTCTCCTTAAATGTGAATGTTTGGTTGAGTTTACATTTTGCGATGCAAGGCCCCGTCTTGTTTCCTTAATGGCAACCTTGAGGCTGCGTGTGCGTGTGCATGTGTGCGTGTGTGTGTGTGAACAGAGAGAGCCGAGCTGTCAGCCGTTCAGAGGTCACGTGTTTCTCAGAAACACTGTCCACGTCGCTCATTAGTAAACATTGTGCACGTTTCTCTGTGGACACATGAGCCGAAGTTGTATGCAAATGTGTGTGTGTGTGTAAGGATTCTCCCTTTCTGACAAGCAAAACTTCAAAATTAGAGTTGAGTTTTGCTTTTTTTTTTTTTTTTATTTAAAAAAACAACCTTCAAATAAGTCAATCTGATCTGGTTCAACTGCTCACATCGTACGTCGACACCGATATTGCCAAGGAGCAACTTTGTTCGCCTGAGCCTCATTGTAACAGTAAGCCTCCAGGTCCCTGAAGCAGATGTATATGGCCACGAACAAAACCATGTATTGTATACAAAGAGAGAGAGCGAGAGATGGGGGCTGGAGTTGAACCAGGGACGCTGCAAATACACAGTCAGCGTCTTAAACCTTCCCAGGAACAGCTTCGGTGTTGATTTGTTGATGGTTGTAACAGATGACCACGTCTGTATATCTATAGGCTGCTAGTTAAGAGTGCTAGTTTCTATATTATCTCTTAACGGCATGATGGGAAATCCTTCCCCCCAACATCTCTACACTCACTGTTAAAATATTTAGGGAGGCGAGGTCACTGCGTTCCCTCTTCCTCCCCACGAAACCGCCACGATAATACAGGTCAGATCCGCGTGGCCGTCACCTCGCCGTGGAGTTCTCCTGCCCCCTAGTGGCCAGGACATCAGTAAACGCCGCTTTAAACCTGAGTTGATGATCACAACATGTGCAGCTTCACCGCCATCCGATCTTTCGGGGGCCAGAAAAGCCACGTTTGAGCAAAAAAGTACAGCTGAGTTGGGACGAGCACGTGGTGGCATCGACACGTGAGACCCCCCCCCCCCCACGCATCACCATGTTTAGACCTTAATGTCCTTTAACTCAAACGATAATTTTAGAAACCACCACCGACAGACGCATTAGCAGAAGTGAAATTAGACCCGTGATACTCTGACTTTGTGCTTTTAGCAGAAGAAGTTGGGGCTTTAATGAGCACTAGAGGAACTTCAGCCTGTCCATGACTCCTCACGTTGGATTGCCAAAAGGAGGCCTACCCCAAAAGTGCACCAAACGTCCACTGCCACTGCCGCAGATGGTTCACGCCTGCTTGCAGTGTCCTTAAAAGCACGACGGTCCATCACGGATGAACCGATCTGAGAAAGCTTTTAGTTTCGTCTACCTTTGCATACGCTGTGATTCTGTCAACACACGTGGACCTACCTTCTATGGCTTCAGCACAAATAGCAGTTGCTGCCAATAAACACCAAATCGTCCGCCACGTTGGCACTGTTCTCACTCAGAGCTTCATATCTTCAGATCTTTAAAAAAAAAACCCCACAGACTTCCAGCAGTGAAGCAAAAACAATGTTCACAAGCTGATTTGTGGATTTTCACAATTCGGCGGAGGTCACAGGATGTTTGCTCCTGCCCCAAGTTTGGGGATGTTGTGTAAAAGAAACTCTTGAATAGTCTTGTGGCCAGAAAGATTATTAAAGACATTTTGAAAGAAACATAATTAGTCGGCTACAAATCGTCTGATCTGACACGTCTGCGGCTGAGGTTTCGTCAGGCTCAGGCACAAAGTCAACTTGGTCAGGGTTTGGGTTGAAATATCTTCTCAGTTAAAGTCTGTGTGAAGGAAATTCAGACATTTGTTTATGACATTACACATGTTTGAATGTGTGAAGAGACTGAACTCTGTAGAACTGAGCCGTGGAGTTTCTGAGCACGTATTATGTGTTAGCGTTTCCTGCTTTATTGTCAAAGTCAGCTCGCCTCATTAGTCTTTTCCCTCCTGCGTCATTGATCGTCCACACTTTGCAAAGCCTCTCGTCAGTCCCCGTTTTATTTTGAAGGACCGTCCTCTGTTCACTGCTGTGATTTACTTCCTGTCTTTGTTCGTTAACTGCCGGTTTTGATTAGGATCACCTGTGTTCCATTACTCACCTGTTCCTCATCAGCCTGTTTGTGCACACACACACACACACACTCACTTCTTTCCTTCCTTCGTTCCTTCTTTGTTGGTTCATTCTGAGTTCCACCTCCCGGCTTCCTTGTGTCTATGTTGCCTGTAGTTTTTTTCCCTCGAGCGTTTGTCACCTGAACCTGGATCTCCTGCCTGTAAGTTAATTTCTTCCTAATAAATGAAATAAATCCGCACCGCTCAGCCTGTTTTGCACACCGTGGCCGTACACAGACTTTAAGGTTAGACAGCGACTGCGGTCGTGGTTATAAGACTGTCCGTGGGAAACGGGACAGACGGCGGCCTCCAGCATCAAAGTTCGCCGTTTTGTTGACCCGACCCTCCTCCTCCTGCAGACTTTGTGCCTCCATCACAACGTTGCACTAGAGAAGCAGCTCTGTCACTCCAGCGCAAAAATGTAGTTCTTCAGAGGGGGCAGTCTCAGGACCTGATCGGTGGTTCAGGGTTAAAAAAAAAAAGAAGACAAAAACAAGATTTTTTGATGGGAAAATACCTGCTGCATTATGTCTAAAACTCTAGTTAGACGCTATCAAACTATACTGACTTGCAAACAAATCAGTTCTTACTGGCAGCAGTCTTAAACAGCGTATCATTCATACCTGCTGTTACTGGACAGACACGTGACCCCTCTGTTGCCATGAAAGCGATGACTTCACCTGTTAAACTACCTCCCCTGAGAAAAGCTGCATCACGTGGAAATGTGGCGAGTGACGGGTCTGCACTGGAGAACGTCTCTGACTGAATCGTGTGTGATGTTTTGGCTTTTTTTTTTTTATTATTGTCGTTATTCACGGAAGGAATTAAACCTGTTTCTCAAAAGCGTACAATGTAGGAATGCAGCGTGAGCTAATTTAAAGGGACATTTGTGTGGCCTTCGTCGCCGACATGTTTGTCTAAGATAAAGACGGCTGTTAACGGCGACGTGTTTGCTCTCAGACACTGAACCGCCGCGCCGCGTGGATAAGTTACATATTTGCCTCTGAAGTTCATGTTTGTCCAAAGTTCTCCTGTGTTGCTTCATCTTATCGTCATCTCTGTGTGCATTTGAGACCTGAGGGGCGAAAACAACAAACCTCTCGCGTGGTGGCTTTGTTGCGCAAACTGGAAGACCAGGTGCTCCCAGGTGCTCTGCCATCAGAAGCCCCAGGAAACATCACTTCCAGCAACCATTTCTGGCAGTCGGTTAATCTTTTAAGTAGTTCTTTGTGCAAAAATGCCCCAAAATTCCCCGTTTCCAGCTCTTCAAATCAGAATATTTGCTCATTTTCTCACTCTTCTATGGTAGTTACCTGAATATTTTTCAGATGTGGACTGTTGTTCGGGGCTAACTGAGTGCTGCAGCATTTATCTTGCGTTGATTTGCTAAATGAACTTTGTTAGATATGTGGATTTTAACATGCTCTGTGCAGTAAGGGGGACATCAGGACGGACTTCCCAAACTTGGCCTCACCACTTTCTTTCATGCTAACTCTGCTCAAGAAGACCTGTTTTTCTACGCCGTGCCATCAACGTTAGCTGGATCAGCTGCGAGGACTCGCAAAGCTCCCGAGACCCAAGCGGCTGAACTCTGCAGACTCAGCATGGATCCGCAAGCCTCTCTGTCGCTGCCGCATCCATCAGGAATGTGAGTGTTTGTCTTTAAAGGTCGATGGCGGGTCGATTTGTGGCGCAAGAACTCAACAGTCGATGCGTCGCCCTGCACATCGCCGCAGTTGTGTGGAGACACCTGTCTTCCCTGAAGGCCTCACAGCTCTCTGAACTGTTGAATCATTAAAGGCTGTTTTTGAAAGAGGCAAACAAGTCGCGTCAATGCACGTCGGTTCTCCATAAACCCACTGACATTGTGGATTTGTACCTACAGGGCGCTGTACAGCAGCCTGACGGTGCAAACACAGGCGTTAACACAAACGTCTATTTTGCTTCGTCCAGGTTCAGTGTAGTCAACTGCTTTTTCACTGCGGTGAATTCAGGAGGGTTTAATTAGCAGTCTTGGTTTTTGTCACCACCGTCAGGGTATCTAAAATGGAATAAGTGCCGCAGCTGAATTTGAGAATAAACAAAATAAGAGCTGGCAGAATACAAGTGAGATCAGCTCCTATGAAGAAAATGTGCAACATGCTGCAGAGTGACGGTCAGACTCGATGTGTCAGTAGTGTTTGTGTGAACAAAAAACTCAGTGACAGCTATGATGCTGCGTTCATGTGCTTGTCGTCGTTCGCCAGTCGCAGATTTGCTTTCACGCTCCTTTTTGTTGCAAAGTGATGAAAAGGAAGATGCAGCTTTGCGTTGCAGCATTTTGCATTTTTTCAAGCTACGTCTTCATAGTTTCCGCCACCCACCCTTCCTATCGGTGATAAGATCTTATCATCTGAAAGACTTTCTTGGTGGGGGAAACTGAAAGTCATATCAAACCCAGAGTATTTGCTGAAATGTCTCATTGCATGACTGTTCAGCCAGTCAATCTGCAAGACGTTGGATTATAGAACAGCTCATTTTCTTGCGTCATTTCAACATCTGAGTAAAATGGCTTCATAACTTACAGATATGATGCTCAAAGTACAGAAATAAGACCCAGGATTCAACAACTTATTTTTTTCTTTAAGCACTTTTGTAACAGTAAACGCACCCCTAGCCTCAGGGTGGCCAATAAAATTTTTAACATAGAATTTTTATTGGTCAGTTGGGTTGCAGGCTGCAGCGCCGCCCCCCCCCCCCCCCGTGGATCCTGGAGCCCGACGCTGATCCACTCTTCAAGTCAACAGGTGACGAGTCTCCAGGTCATCGTTGTGTACGGATTAACTACAAAGTCGTGTAAAACGAATCGGTGCTTCTGAGGCTGGCTGCTCGCACATAACTGCTCCAAGCTGCAGGACCATGTAAATACCAAACAGGCCTTGGGGTTCACTGGCGAGCCGCTGCCTTCGTCCCCGCCCTCCCCCGAGAGAACGCAGCCGAGGCAGCGAACGCACCTGACGAGTCTAGTCCGTCACATTCGACCACAGCGTCGGTGGCATCTACTGTCTTTAAGACTTTAAAACAAGTGGAAAGGTGCGATGGCGACACATTTGAAATTTTAGAGGTCAAAGTAGTTTTAACCACTGTTCTGATGGTAACTATGGCAACAAAATTGATGCACCACATTAACAGTTAACGCTTTAAACTTTAAAGTTACAATCAACAAAATCAAATCGATGAAATCAAATAGAGCCTCGTTTTTCCTTTTGGGAGTTCCTCGTTGCTATTAAACCAAAAACATTGGACTACAAATACAGAGATCATGGGACCATTTTCAAGGTGTTCAATGACTTTTGTTAAAGAAAAATAGTTTTTTGGCAAAAACAGCAGCTGCTCAAACCGCTGGTTCCAAGGCCCTGAATGAACTTTCTCTCTCCCGTTTTTAAGGAGTGGTTTTGGTTCAGGAATCTGCAGAAACGGGACGAGCAGAGCGTCACAAATAAACGTCTGCCAGCTTTGCAGACACGGAGGTCATGTGAGCGTCCGAGGAGGATTTAGCGGAGTGAAATGTTACTGATTCCACAGAGAGGGGGGCGCAATCCTGTTCACGTCTCTGCTTCTGTTTTGTCTGCCGTTGGCTTCCGCTGCAGCCAATCAAATCCCTTCAGAGCGATTTTTGTACTCAAGTTAAAAGCGTCTCGGTGACAGTGTCTCGAAGCGTCTCGCTGGCTTTCATCTCTGCTGAGTGCGTCCTCCGACTCGTGAGCAGCAGCTGAACACACGGGATCAATACCCATCTCCAGCCCAGGAGTTTTCTCAAGATCAGTCAATTTGAGGATTGATCCTGTAAGAGTGTGTGTTCAGCCCGAGGCCACGATGAGCAGTGGGCAGTCTGTGTGAACGTTGGGTCATTAAACTGCTCTCTAGAACAAAGCCGGTTAATTTAGATCACTTCCTGCTTCGGCGCAAAATCTAAAACGAGCTGCCGGGTCCGAGGTCCACAAATAAAGTAAGGCCTGACAAAAATAAATGGTGTGTTTTTAAAAAAAATAAATAAAACCAAAACTCACACTTGCTGCACTGAACGACTTCCTGGAGGAGGGGGGGGGGGCGAGCTGTCTCTCGAAAGCAGAGGGCGCTGTAAATAAAAAGCCCACTAGAGGCAGTGCGCAACGTGTCGCCCTCGGAAAACCAACGTCCACCGGAGGGGAAAGCGGTCGCCGCCACGGGCTGGAACGCTAACACGAAGCCTGCAGCTAGCTCACAAACATTATTCATTATTATTTCAGCACCCTGCGTTTCTGCCACGGAGGACAAAGTCAACAGAGTTGTCTCAAGCTAAGACACTCGGACGTGCAACTGCAGAGCTTCCTGATCCAGCCACAAGTTTCTTACTGTCAAAGAGTTTTCGGTGTTTAGTTCTGGGTTCTTCACCCTGTTTTTGTTGTTTGCTAGCAGACCGAAATGTCGGGGAGGAACCGTCACGCAATGCAAAGTCGACGGAGCGATGGATTGATTTTCTTCCCCCTCTGGTGGGGGCGGGGCTTAATTGAACACCGTTACACAAATACAATTTGTTTGCAAGTTATAAGTTTTTCTTTTGAGATGACGCTTTTTTGCTTCAGCGCATTTTATTTTCTCAAATTCTTCTACGTTTTGTTTGACTATATTGTCACAAATGTTTTTCTATATTTTTGTTTTTTTTTTTGTTTTTTTTTAAACCGAACAAAGTGGAAAGGCAGAGTCGCACTCTCTGCAACAGAAAGGTAGGGCTTCATGGCAAAACGCAGTCTTACATCTGAGGCACTAAATTCCTATATGTAGCAGCTTCAAAACGCATGAATTCTCCCGTTCATCCCGAGTTCCACGCGGATGAAAGTGTTTCACACAGCTGGAAGCCACCGCAGCCTGAAAGTGTCGACTGTTGGACAGAAATAGCTGCAGCTGCCGGGCAGCTACACAGGGTGCCAGTACCGACTTCCACCGCTGCTTCGCTAGCAGCGCTGCGTTTCCAGGCTGGAATAAAAGTGGAGAGTATGTGGTGGGAACGTCATCTTCGGCTGGGATGTCGTAAGGAGTTCGGAGCGCCGCGTGTTTTTAAAAAACGTCTGTGGGGGGCAATGTGAGAATCTCGCCACCTGAAATGTTCGTCATGTCACGTCAGCTACTGGAACATCTCAGAATAGGCCTCCACTGACTGAGCTCCCAACTCCCAGCATCCTCTGCTCCCCTCCCCCCCCCCCCTGTTGGCAGAGCGCCGCTGCAGAGGGGTGTTTTTGTTTTATTTATTTTTTTATTTTTTATTTGTGTCCGTGTGTTATTGGGCCAGATTTTCTGCTCCAGTTTCCCACAGCCTTCCCGCTTGGTGAAACAGCCTCGTCTTAAATCGGCCAGCTGGACGGCGGCGGGAGGAAGTGGTGTGAATTATAGCGTTGCATGCGTGTAGGGAGAGCGCACAGGGCAGATACTTCCCTGAACTACTTCACTGCATTCCGTCACATGTCTCTTAGATTCGTTTAAAGATTTATATATGTAATATTATTACATCTATTTATAAGATTTGCAACATGTGGAACATCAAATCAACAGTTTGTGCTGGAACTATTTCTTGGCCGGACAAGTTTTTTTTTGTTTTTTTTACACTTGTGTTTGTGCACAGGAAACAAGATGCATGTTAACTGGTGAGCTTTAGAGGTGCTGGTATTTTTGTTTTTAAACTGTGGACAGAGCCAGGCTAGCTGTTCTCCCTGCTTCAAGTCTTTATGCTAAGCTAGGCTAACCACATCATCCAGACTCCGGCTCAATACAACGTTTGATGCATGATATCAATATATTTGCATCTAGCTCTCAGAAAGAAAGCACATTTTCAAAAGTGTTGAAGTATTCGCTAGCCCTAACCCTAACCTCTTTTTCATACTGTCTTTTGAGATTTGTTAAAATCTTTATAGCTCATTTTGAAAGTGTCATTTCAAAGTCCAGAAGCCTGAACAGCAAGAGCCGTGTCACCTTTGTGTAGAAATCCAGAACCTTTTCTATATCCTAATTAATTAGACAACCAACAGGTAGCCGTGATTTCACTTTAGGACTAATAAGCTCTAAATGAGCTTTTAGTGTGACATGCAGAGTAATAACATCAGAGCATGATGGGTAATCGCAGGGTCAAGTTTCACTGATGTGTGATTACAACACAGATAAAGCCCCCCAATATTCTGTTTGCAGCAGGTAAACTTGCAAGTGCACGATTTGTCATTTTTTTCGCATTCAACAGTAATTCTTTCCAGGTATTATGTATATTTAAAACATGCGTATACAAAAATATTTATATTCCAGAACAAGCTTGTGCAAACGTGCACTTGTATTTGCTTTTATTCTGTGGGTTTGGATGATTTAAAGACACGGAAGCAGCATCCATGTGAGTTGTGCCAGTGGTCTGACATGGAGGAGGTCAGGCGAAGGACTGACTGTTGCAGCCTGGTTATCGGCGCTCAAGCAGCTTGTTGTGGCTGCAGATCCGTTCAGTAACACTGCGATAAGGCAGAGCCATTTTAAAATGGAGGTCAGTGTGACACGGGAGGTGGACCTGTTGTTTTTAGCCCCAGGCTGGTCGGTGTCCTGTGAAAAACCATGTTTCTCAAATGTTTCATAGAACAAAGAAACAGTGCAGCTAATGCAAAGTGATGCAGTTTAAGTTTTTAGAGGCCAGTATCACAGTGTCTCAGAGGGATTACAGGCGAACTGAGCCCAAGCTCTCTAAGGGCGTAGTTCGTTTACTCTGGTCCGACTCGGTGTGAGCTGGTAAACCCGATGCAACGTTCACTCTGCTTATTGGTTTGCGGTTAATTTGCCGCGACAACACAATCGAACCTCCTGCAGGAAGACAATGCATGTGGTGAGGACATCATTTTAGTCACCCAACTAATTTTCTCCCGTTTTCTTCCGAAGACATCGAGATGGGCGCTGATAGCATTTCCTGGCAACAGTAGTAACCTACTGTGGATTGGAAGGACGGTAAACGTCTCTTCCGAGCAGACCAATAGGGTTAGAGGGCAGGGGGGCAATCGAGCTCTGATTAGGACTCAAACCAACAAATACAGCGTGAAAATACTGTAAAAGGCAAGAACACCGGTGGAAGAAGCTCCAAACATTAACTAAAAGAAAATAGATTTATTCCCCTTTCTTGGGAGAGCGGGATAGAAGGAGAGACTGAAGAAAGAATGAAGCATTTTGTGAGAAATGATGTGTAAATAACGTAGTAAATGTAGTTAAAAGTCCAAAATCAAACAGACGTCTAGTACAAAACACGCAGAGGGGGAGCTTCTCAGCTAGTGTTTTACTTTATTTCATGCAAACGTGGAGGTGAAAATAGCTTTTCATGACATGGTCTTTAAAAAAGCAGCTTCATCTGGTCCCTCGGCCCCGAAACAAAACTAGTCGTTGGTCCTCCTGCGGACGGAGTGTGTCCGGGCAGGACGGGGAGTCGGGCAGTGACAGCTTTTAAACCTTTGACGTGTCATCTTGGACGGCAGGAACGCCGAACCTGCCAGGCCGAGCTCTCCGCTGCGCCGAGGCCGGGGATTTACTGAGACCCCAGGACCTCCTGGAGGCCTCCATCTGCCTGACCAGAGGGACGGGAGAAAGGGATTACAGTCTGACCTGCAAGAAGAAATGTGCCAAGAGAAAGCAGAGGTCATACATTAACAGAGAGGGAAGCAATATCTGGACACTGTTTACACACACCTCTTCAGTCATGTGTGTGAGGAGAAATCTAGATATTAAACTTTAAATCAAATAGAGATTGAGGTCTGTTTATTTTCCCAATAGAAGGCTGTCGAATGGAGCAGTTTCAACAAGCTCTCCTGATTAAATGATCGTTAAAGTTGAGCAATTTTAAATCAACTGGAAATTTGGCTTTTGAGTTGAGTCAAAACATAGTTCATAAATATCTGATACGTAAAGGTAGAAAATTTCCAGGAGACTTTTGTGTTTCCATGTCGAGAACAATTGATTTTGGGGGGGAAAAATCATTGTATTGTCTCATCATGTTGATTGTGTCCCTCCGGTCCACCAGGTGGTCCCCGTTGCCTGGTAATTGAGGCCCTGTACTGAGGGAGGAAACCAGGTGGGCAGCATTAACCAGGCCTGATCGTCCCATCAGAGACTCGCGCCCTGATAGGCCATTTGTGGATTGGATGGGTGGGGTCTCAGGCATATATGATGGAACAGCAAAGACTGAGGGTGATTTGGGGGTTCTACCATTTGCGCAGCGTAAGAGCTTAAGTAGTTGTTGGACTGGGTACTGGAACTAAAAAATGGCTGTTGTAGTGGAAGTCGGTGTGCTGTGTCTGGAGTCTTCCTGCCTCCATCCTGTCCCTCCGCTTCTCTGCATTGTTTAAAAATTAGTTTTGGCCACTGGGGGGGCAGCAGCATAACAATATTGACATAATCACAATATAAAGTTGTTGCAAACAATTGCCTGCTTGCACATCTAGACAACTCGGAGCAACATTAGCGTTCATTTGGACTTTTATTTGTGTCCACCTGATGAATGTAAATGAATGATGCTCCACTATGTTCACCAGCCAGTCGCCACCTTTGTCTTTCTGCTCAAGTTGCGGGTTGTAAAACCAAAAGAAAGAGGCTGAAATGCTTCATAGAGATGAAAGGACCTGCTGGCTACGAGTGACCCCATCACACATAGATGATTGACCCATTGTTGTTATAAAACTATTGAGAGATATATATATATATATATATATATATATATCCTATGCACATAGGGGCTTTAACTTTGTCTAAATATTAAGAAAGACGAGGTTCCAGCTGAGAGAGAGGACGGTGAAGGTGCATCCACAGACTGAAACAGAAAGTTGAAAAATAACCCCAAGAGGCAGAGTCTAATTTTAGATGTGCCAAAGAAAATATGAAGAGAGCGAGAGACTGGCTGCGGAGGGAAAGCAATTCAGAGGACTGAAATTACACACTCGGGACAGAAAACCGTGCATGTGAAGCAGGCGAGAGCAGAGACGTGGAGAAGAGGGGAGGCTGGAGCGATGATGGAAGGGGTAGACGAAGGGAGCAGAGTCGAGCGGTGGCGTCGGGATGTGGGCGTGACGCATGACTCGCCAGAGAGGGTGAGAGTTTGACAGGGAATCTGGAGGAGAACTCGGCCATCTGCTCCTTCAGGGAGTTTCTGCTCATCGTAAACCACTTTGCCACCGTTCGACTCGCCAGGCATGAATTTGGTCATCGATTAATAATGTTGCATAAATGCCTTTTTTCTTTTTTTCCTCTCTTCACTGAGCGCCGCCGTGATCGTTCATGTGTTTTTGTTGGCTCAGCAGCTTGCGGGGTTGAGGGATTAGAGTCGGTGGTTAAGGGAGGCAACCACTGAACATGGGGGGGGGGGGGGGG
>JAVQJV010028416.1:0-21485 GCA_036024995.1 Gadopsis bispinosus | reverse complement strand
CACATCACCACTTCCCAAATGTGGGCATTATATTATTTTGGCAGCTGTGGGTGAAAAAAATGTTTTGTTGGCAAAGAACCCCCCCCCCCCCCCCCCCTAAACAAAGAGGATTTGGTGAGTAGACACCTGGGTTTAAACTATTTTGTAAAAGGTGTTGCAACATATTAAAAGATTTGGCAGGACAGCAGCTCATCTCCGCCATGAGCTGTGTGGGGAACATTGTTTTAGTCATTAAAGGAATCTGTGATCCAAATGTTTAGCAAACAGATGGAAGACTAACAAAAATCTAAGTACCAGATTGGAACCTGCTATCATTCTCAAGTTGATTGACAGGTGTTTTATACACTAGTTATTAATGTTACATCTATAATGTTAGACAGAAACAGTATAAAACACTCTTACTTTTATTTGTGACCCATTGAGAAACACAAATGCTGATTTTGCTGATCTGTAACTCAGACTCGTCTGTTATGAACAGTAATGTGAATATAGCTCCTTTAAAGATGTTCATTTTATTGCAGACTTACAAACATAGTATATTCTGAGATCATAATATAGCAGCTACGGTAAATGTACCATTTGAACCCTTTCATCGTGGACGTAATTGCAATATTGTTTTAGATTTTTCTTATTACCAACAAATTCCACAAAAAGTCCAAAACTAACAAATGCGTCAGTCCGCCTCTAAATACTTTCAGACTTCCTTGTCGTATAAGTGGAAGTCATCGGCTCGGAAGTCATCTACAGAAGATGTAAATCTCTAAAAATGTTTTTGGTTTGTCTTAAAGGTTCATAGCTTCTTAAACAGGTGGCCACTGTTGTTTCTTGCAAACTTTGCTCCAACAGGAGAAAATTGTGAATTTTTTGGGGGACTATTTTCAGCTGCGGATTAATACACATTTGCTACTGTAGAGAGTGTTTCCAGTGGCAGGACGGCGTGTGTGTTGGGACTGAGTGAAAGTGTGTGTGTGTTCATGGTGATGACAGGAACATGTCAGCCGGTGCGACAGTGCGACTTTCTGATGCGTTTCTTTTAACCGACAACAAAGGAACTCCGTGTCACAGGAGGAGTAAGATATATCTTTGGATGCACAGATAATACCTGCTCAGCCCTGCACAGCAGGATCAATTTGTTGTTGGCTTCGGCCCTTTCACGGCATTTCTAAGAATATCACCAGACTTTTCTTTTAATTTTAAGAAATCATTACAGATTTCAGCTTTAAAACATCTTTCTTAACAGTGCAAACTACTGTCCTGGTCTAAATCTCTGCCTAAGAACATGGTGAATCAATTGTTCAAATAAATAAACACAGCGGTGGGAAAAACCAACATATACTGTAAACAGATTACACACAGGTTTCCATTTTAAACAATTCACCCACCGACCGGATCACTTTGGCACTGTTGACTTTCCCCTAATTGGCTCTATCTGTTGTGTGCCCTGTAAACGGACTATAACGGATCAGAGCTTCATCAATACTGGGACCAACGCTAACTACCAGTTACCTCTACGCACCTGCCTGCCTGCCGACCCACTGTACGTTTATCTGTGGTGCAGTGAGTTTGTGACGTGCACTGTCTGAGCTCAGTAGCTATGCTATGCCAGTCTGAAAGATGAAAACGCCCTGATGTGTCTTGTGATGCGTTAAATCTGTACGTTTCTGGAGGGTAAGATTTGGGCTCCTTTCTTTCGTTTGTGACTCGGTGGAACACGATGCGCCGGATACCACGGCAGAGCACAATCCTATCATTGTCAAATCGTAAACAGACGGGGAAAGGGAATGAAACATGACATGACATGGCATCAATAAGCACATAACTGCCTATTTTAGTCCTGCGTTCTCGCGTCTCTGCATGGTCTCTGCATTGCGGGACTCCATTGTGCTGCGGATGGGTAGGAATAAACAAGCGGTGCTGTGGTTCTTTATAATGATTTTATCTCTCAGGAGATTTGGGACGGAGACACTCCACTGTGGCGCTATGTTTGGGGAAAGCTTTTCTACTGGGGAATTGGATATGCCTTGTTTTTATTTTAAAATGTTTTTAAAACCAAGCCATATTAAAAATAATTATACCAGCAAGATAAACATAATTAGCACAGCATGAAACTCCATGCCTTTTCCCTCACTAATTATCTTGGTATGGTTCAACAGATTGTTGGCCCGTCCTCAATAAAGATCCATGCCTTGGTACTTAATGTCTATCTATTTCACTTAAGGATTCTTTATTTACACTCCTCCATCAGTTTATCACTGAGTGACTGTGTCCTCAGACAAATAGCCACTAGAAGTTCACGTAACCTAATCATTTATTCATCAGAGTGTGCATCAAAGTTTACCGCAAGTGCCGAACTCTTTAGCCCTGAATCCTCGCTTATATCTTCACTTCACCACGGTGACCCTGGATGCTGCAGGGATTTTAGTAGCAGTGCACTTGACATTGTTTTGAGGCTGCCTCTCAGGCTTCATAGTTACAGAAAGTACATGGCTGGTTTCCAAACTTCCCTCTCTAGCTGTCTTCGGGGGTGACAACCAACAATGTTCCTGCATGTCGGAGACTTCCTCAAAGAGTCAAGTCAAATCTATTTATAAAGTGCTTTTAACAACCAGGTTTGTCACAAAGTGCATCACAGATTGGGGGGGGGGGGTGTCAGAGAATAAACAATGACAAGAAAAAGAACAAATGCATCACAGAAAGGATGACGGGGCGGTGGGAGAGCAGCCAACAACAGCTCTTATGTTTGTGTGCATGCATTTGTTGATTAGCAGAATGGAGGGCTAAAGGGACAGAAGGAAAGTTGGTATGGTGCATGCAGGCGGTTTGCCGGTGAGTCACAAATCACCTAGCAACCGCAAGTGTCTCCATCTTGGAGGACAGTTCATCTTCATTGTCCTCCTCACCTGCAGCTCTGGTTCACTCCTGTTTACTGCAGTGGTTTTCAGATTAATGCAACCAACTATGAACTGCATGATTCCCACCGTGAATGTGTTTGCGTATCAAAATGACACACATTCGTCAGTTTCGTCTCTGCTGCATTCAACAGAATTTAATAGAATTTGGATAAACCATTATTTGTCATAACCTTGCTACATTACATAGCACAAGCTTAGTGCAGACATTTCCTTTTTATAATGTGGGGATTTCACCGTACAGGAAACATGTCACTGACATTTTGTTATATGAATTCCCGTTGTTGACATTGGGAGGAACGAGATTAGCTTGCTAATGCATCCACCACCTAATATTGTACCATGAAAACACTGCGTCATTGATAATTGACTAAATAACTGTTTTGGTTTTCTCACATTAGTTAGTAGTAGAAATTTACAACAGCGATTCACTGCCTTTGACCCGATTTCGCCAATCTGGGGAATCAAACCAGCGACCTTCCAGTCACCTCTAATATCTTGGGACATTTTAACACTTTGTCCAAATACTTGAGTCAGGTTTATGTCTTCAGTAGTTTAAGCGGGGGTTTCTGCACTGCAGCAACAGTGTATGCTATCTCCTTCCAACCCAAAAACATCTATCACTCAATTTTGTAAAATCCCCACTTACGTTCAGTGATGTTTTTCATGGCCAAATTCTGGCTTTTTGCATATGGAAACTATGGCATGGCTAAGTTTAGGGAAAGATTGTGCTAATGGTTGATGGAAAGGTCTGTGGCCGTAATGCTAATTCTGTGCATTGACACCGAACGTTGGCACTGGACACAAATCATGAGGTGCAAAATGGTAATTCCTAAAATTCCAGGCTGCTAAGTCTCGGCTCCCTATAAAAACATATGCTATCCATGAACTGCGCATCCAAAGATGCACACTATCATTTATTCATTCTTGTTTCAGGGAGTTCAAAATAAAGTAGACTTTTATTGTGTTTTTGGTGTCTACATTTACGCTACAATAATGTCTTGTGCTGACACGCTGCATTTGCACTCTATGTGCACTGTTGTGACAGATAAAGCTAATGTGACATGTTCACATCTCCAGTGTGCAGACTGGGTTCCTGCTACATTTGGTGAGACTCCCGGGGAGCGGAGCCGTGATTGAAGGTGGATGCAGTGTCACTTTTCTCGACTGCGTCCGAGTTTAACAGCAACTTTCAAGCTCACTGAAAACGGCGTCTGGTCCAGATAAACCTCCCCAATCATTCAAAGTGTTAAAGTCTTGTATATTTGCCTTTTTCTAAGTCTTGTCAAAATGCTCATGGTCCAAGGCAGAGCTCCCAGGCAAAGCTTAGAGCTCTGCATTGAAGGGTTTTGTGAAAAACCTGCGTAGGGGGACAAGAGAGGGGTGCAGGACTCGTTCATTATATGCCGACATCACCAACTTGCAGCCTCGTCATTTCTTGCGGCTCACAGGCGTCCTGGGAGAGTGAAGACGGAAAGGTGTTCACTGTGGCGTCCCAAGGCTGCGACGCTGCTGCCTCAGCCCCGTGTGTCGCTCTCAGTGTCAGCTTGATTAATGAGCCCCAGGCTCCCATGAGTCCCTCTCGCAGGGACAAGCCAGATCAATACACTGTGAAAGCTCGCTCCGGAGCACGCTGTTCACGGCCGCTGTTTGTTGGAGACGTCAGGTGATTGAAATGTTCAAACAATAGCACTGTGTGTTATTACATTGGCTCAAATGTACTGTAAGCCCCTGGAGACAGTCCAACGTTGAAACAGCAATTGAGATTCTGTGTCACAGCAGACATGTGCCGTGGCTTGTTGGGATATGAAACACGAAGTATGGTGGCTCAGTGCAGGCCGTTTTAACTGAAGGGCCCTACGGCACAAGTTGGCGTGTTCTCAAGAAGCGATAGTGAGCTCTTAAGAAGCGTGTCGCTGTGTTATTTAGCCCCTTTTGCTCTCAGTGTCTTGCTGCATCTTTTTAATGAACTTTTTCTGCTGTTTGTATTGATACCCATCCCTGTAAAGACAAACCGTCGAAGGTCGCGCCGGGGCTTTAATTGCTTTGGCAGGAGCACAAGTCTGTCTCCTGCTCGGATTTGGGACCAGTCTGGGTCGATGGCTGCCGGTCGATATTGTTTTTGTGTCAAGGAGAGAATAGGGTGGGGTGACGATGCCGGTGTTTACGAGGCCATATTGAAAAGCATTTTAAACGGCAGAATGATTGTTGATATTGAACATCCGTGCATTCTAAATGGGGCATTTTTTTTTTGCCGGCTATATCGGGGACAGAAAGTGATGCCAGTTGACTTCCTGCTCGCTGTAAAAGCCTGTTTCGCTGCCGGCTCCAGTCAGTGGATTCTCCCCGCATCACATTTTATTTAGAGCCTTCTTACAGACCCACGTGGGTGAAACTGATCACATTTTCTGCACACAGTTCACCGAGTATTGTTACCTGTGCCGTGCTCATACAAATTCACAGGGCTTCAGTTTTGTTAACCCCCTGAAATTTGCAGAATAACAATAAAAGATTAAAATTTCTGAGCTGTCTGCGTGCAGGTATTTGAAGTCATCATGAAACCCAAGCAGGCTGAAAATGTATCCCTGCACGTATTTGTTCTTGCCATGAGAAAAAATAAATTTCCTTTCCCAGCTTCTCTCGGTAGATGATTTTTTTTTTTTTGCCTTTGCTTGCAGCTGTATTGTCGAGGCTGCTTGCATCTGGCTGACGTGAACTTTGATCGTGTAGGAAATGAATCTCGGTCCACTTTTGAAGTATCTGAAAACCACTCGCATCGATAAAACTGCACAAACTGCATGTTTTCATTATCTTTTTTTAGCAGGCGATCGACAGCTTTACATTTAAATGCTGCTTAGCGTTGAATAAAGAGCAAAATAAAACATTACGCCATTTTCCACGATGCAACACTGTATAGATTTATTAACACCGTTAAAACGACATGTTGACACGTGTCTCATTATCAGAGTTCAGGCTCTACGTCTATATTTGTCAGTTTAATTACTGGAGCTGTCACTGGGGACTAAAATGTGTCTGTGCTATGTTGATGCGAGTGGAGTATTATAGTCAGCAGTAGTGGCTGTTAGATATCCTACCTCTTGATTAATGTAGAGGAGGGCCTGAAAGGACCAGCACTCTCGGTCAGTGTGGTATTTCAGTTTTTTGCTTTTATAAATAATTAGATTTCCATTTGAATGTAAAGACCTTTTTATGTACCTCATAACTCCGGACTAAATTATCTGAAAACGCAAGAAATTATCTCTATGATTTTTTGTGTAGTCCGTGACAGTTTTCGTTGTCTGGATTGTCTGGATGTCTGGATTTCGTTGCAAAAAGTGTTGCTAAAAGTGCTGCTCCCACCCAACTCCGCCCTCAGCTCCGCCTTCAGCTCATTGTTTTGGTTTTACAGCCCCCTAACCTTACTGTTCCGGTTCAGTCTCAGCATCTCCCCTTGATCTCATTAAGTCTCCAGCTCTTTCGGCAGGAAAGCTCTAATAATCCGACTGCAGCTAAATAGCCAGATATCTTCCTCAGGAGTTGGTGGAGTCAAAACGGCGCCAAAAGGACTCATAAGGTCACCAGAAACGGAACTCTGAATGGATGCGAGTGTTGCTCCGTGTCTGCCTGCATGTGTACTGGGCAGCTGTTTGCTAACACGCTAGCCATAAGAACTTTATAAGGGGAGAACGTGTCAAAGTTATGTTTGCCTGCCCCACGTGGCCGAAAGATGAATTCATACTTCGACGAATTTAACAAAGAACATAAAGTAGCAGCAGTAGCTGTTGTATTTGTGTAACTTTCAAAAGGATTTTACATGATACAATCCAGTAAACACAAGCAAATGAAACTCACAACATGAATTAAAAGCAGAAATAAATACTGTGTGTTCACGCTCTCTAACTGTCCCTAATTGCGTGTCACTGAACAATGAGCATTGCCTAATGTGTTTTTAAAAGTCTTGAGGAGTAAAGCATGAATCCAGAACATCCTGTTCCACTTTTGCCAACATAAAGCAAGCACAAAGTGAATTTAATAAAAATACCTCTGTTACACATTGCACAGACACGTACATGGATGGATGGTAGCCTCCATGACTGAGACACCGAGACACAAACCACGGTGAGGTTCCCCAACCTCGTCAATATTTCAGCACCTGATTTATAATTATCCCAGCTACCTTACAGAATGCCACCACCACAGTGCAGCTCATCTTTATTACAGCCACGTTACATCATATGTAACTCTGTTTTACTTGAATGTATATGTCACACACACACACAGCCACACTTTCCTGCTGAGCACTATCTGACCGCAAACTTTTCTTCTGCCCACTTACATCAAAGTTACATATCCCTGAATTATATAACCATTTTGCTCACCCACGGGACTCCTTTGAATAAGCCCATGGCAAGGCCTCATCGTAAAAACATTAACTTTCAGCCTTATCCGGGTCAACGGCTGACGGCATCCTTTTTTTTTCTGGGCTGGGGGGGAAATAAATAAATAAAAAAGCAGGCAGCGCATTTAAGAGCTTATTTCTGTACAGTCTTTTGGGAACATTTTTATCAGACTTCTTTAGTAACTCCAAATTGAGGGCATTAAATCTGTTATTTTCCTTTAGAGCTAAAAGTGCAAAGGTTCTAATATCCTTAGCTGGGGGGGGGGAGCGTTACGTGGAGGCGCAAAGCCTTTTGTCTCCTTTTTATTGCCAGAAAGTGTGCCTCTGATATTACAGAATGTTTTTCCAGCCTCAAAGATAAACTCGTATGTGTGTTTTAGGGATGTAACTGACTGCGCATACACGATGCACAGACCTTCAGCAGTAATATCTTTTTGGATATGGACTCGTTATCCAGTTGAGACAGTTGTCCACAAATGTCACACTTCTTCCTCTCTGAGTCATGACTCAGTCAGCAGAACATTTTTCAGTGATCTCAGAATCTCTGGATCTGATAAACACCCATTAATCCATGATTCATAGTCATCAGATTGACTTTTTCTTCAATATCAAAAGTACTTATGCTGACTGTCTGCTCATCAGTGGTTGTAATGTAAACTCAAACTAGCAGCTTGACTTTCAAAGATGCAGATTGTCCAAAATGTAAACCAATAGGCTGTAGGCTGCAAACAGCCCTGAAGGAGTGGGTCCTTTGATATTCAAACATATGGCATGGTTTATCCTCAATAATGAATCCCTTTTTTCATTATTTTGACCTCAATCCATTATTAAAACTTGACAGCAGACGGGAAAATGACAAACTGAACACATTTTACATAGTATCTATTGGCATAATTCAGATATTTACAAACCGATAAATGCAGAGAATGGAGGACAGATAAAGAACCTGGATGTTTACGTCCCAACAGAGAATTCATAGCTAGCACAAAAAACAAAACAATAAAATCTAGCACCTCAAGAATAATGGAAACTACAGACCTTGTTGAATCAGAATAATTCAATCATACAATCGCAGCTTGGATCTCTGGGATTTGACAACCACCTCCAGCCTCCTCTCTCTGCTGACCTACAGTACTGGAGAGTCGATGCAGGAGAGGGTGACCAAGGATCAATTTTCTCGCTTCATCTCACAACTGGTGCTTGACTCAATCTCCCACAGGATCTCTGGTATTATAAGGCTCCAGCTGGCAATTCGGTCAAAATTGGTTTCTTTGGAAATTGGGGAAAAAAACAGGCTTTAACATGGATCTGAAATAGGCATTTTAAGGCCTAAATTTTTATTTTGGATTACTATTTCCAATCTGGGTATATTTTTCCTAGTTTCTGCCTTCACCGGTTTAAAATAATGATAAAGCAAGAGTGTTTCTTTTTGGGTTGAGTTGTGGCCTTCTGTGTAGGTTGGCAAAATACTAGCAGAAAGAGGCCCAGGTTGAAAAGATCCAGTTATGATTAAAACCTGCACATGCAAAATTTTTTCCCCCCCCCCCCAACTCTTGATGATGGCAAAACTACTCGGCATGCAGATGGAACCTCATAACTCGGAGCTCATGAATTGGTTCCACGAGACATCTGCATACATAAACCAAAGCCGCGTCCACAATGGCAAAGATAACCAAACTTTTATCTCTTTGTGGCAGACAGAAGGCGATCTTTGCGGTTTAAACACGAGGAAATCTCATTCTATGAGGCTTTTCACTACAGAGAGCGTCGGGTCAGTCAGATTCCATGTGGTTTGCCCTCATGTACTTGTCCAGGAGGGGATCAGATCGGCGTCACAAAGAGTTGCAGTGAGACCTGGTGCTCTGCGTGAATCCAGCCCAAATTGGTTGTCTCATCGCAGCTGTTTCCAGCAGCCCTCCACCAACAAATAACAGGTGTTTTCATGGTTTACCATTTGTACAATGGCTCCCAATCTGTGCTGGATATAGTGAATGTTTTGGTTAGAGGATTTCTATCATCTCAGCCTAAGCCCCAAGAGAAGGATATCAAACTCCAATCCTTCATTTACCGACCAAAATGTGTCTAGTCAAATATAGAAACCTGTTACGCATTGAAAATTGGGATTAAATGCATGGTCCGATTCCTAGTCTTGTTTATTTGTTCTTGGATCTGATGTTTATTCGTCTATTTCAGTAAATAAGAAACATTTAATACTCCTGTTAGCGTTGTTGCACCTGCTAGAACAGTACATCTTTAATCTTTGTCACTGCTGCCATTTCTAATTTCTAATTATAAGTCGAACCTCGTCTGAATCGCCATACACATAGCTGTTCGATCAGATGTGTGGACTCGAGTCATAAATCTGATGAGTTTCGACTTGCAGAAAGACCGTGACTGATCATTCGCGCCTTGACTTGGAATTCAGTCTTTTGAGTTAAACTGACTTGATATCCTCCCGCAGCTCGAGGATGATAAATTGTGTTCAAAACAAACACTAAAAAAACAGAGAGGGTGCTGCTAATCAGCACATCCCGACAATGGATGTACTTGTAGTCTGACAGGACTGGAGAACGAACGGGAGGGAACGGTGCGTTTGGCGGTGCACATCAGCTGATACACAAAAGATGATAACTCGGATTACGTTCAGATACATTCAACGTGCATTCAACACTTGGCTCAAACGATGGTAATCGTGTCACGGAAAGAACATACTAAGGCACGCCTGATCATGCGATCAGGTTTATCAGAAATTGTACAAATTTTAAAAAGCATTAATTACATTTGCAAAATTTCTATTCAGACTGTTAAGTTGTGAAAGCGCATTATGCCGTGTTTAGGACTCTAAACACAAAGTTCAAGCTTTGACTTGAGAGTTGTCGGTGTTGACTTGGGACTGACTTTGATGATTGTTGTTGTCATATGTCCAAGAAAATCTGACGTTTTTCAGTAGCTGTGTAATAAATAGCTGCAATTTCCTACACTTGTTTGTTCTGGTTGCTCTGGCCCTTTATTTTAGTGGCTAACATCAAGCTGCCTATGTGGAGCCCGGAGTACATATTGAGCACAACCATTTAGAGTAGATGGAGTTTAGTGCTCCACCCCACTCAATCCGAACTTAAACCCAGACAGCCAGAACGTGACTTGGTGTGCAGGGGGTTTAAGTAAAAGCATAAATGTAAAAAAGCACAAGATTTGCATTGTGCAATCAAAGGCCAGGTGGTGATTGCTTGATTTAAAAGTGCTTCTGAGGTGCACGAAACAACACCTCAAGTGGATTGGTGACTCCAACCGGATCTGACAAATGCCAAACTTCAGCGCTGCTGTTGCGCTTCAAAACACACTTGAGCTGGAAGTGGTTGGCGACGTCATTTATTTTTTCTCTTCAACTGCGTTTTGTCTCGAGTGTTGCATATGTATGGAAAAGTTGGTGAAACGTTGGCATTTCTGAACAAAGTTCCCTTAAATAGAGAACCCTCTTTTTGTAATGAACACAAACTACATCTTTTTAAATCATGCGCGAGCATGCTGTAAAAATGTTGGAAAAGTACACAGATTGCTTTCTCACCCTGATTTTTATTTCATGCACACGCAAACGTTGCATTTTCCTGCTGCAACAAGACACAGCTCACATTAGTATACAGCTAATGAGGTCCGCATGTGGCGAGCACAGTTTAAAATATCCTTTCATTAATAACAGGTTGAGGCTGGTGATTATGTGCCCTTCATATGGTATTTTTAGAGTCCCATTTTACATCAAGAAAAGAAAAACAAATAAGAATTCCACCTGTTTTTAAAATGTCAAAACAACAGCTGAAAATAAGGAGCTGATGTAGCCAAAATTATAATTAAATGTTATAGAAAGACTAAAGTTAAAATTACATGTTTTGCCCTAAATTTTAGTAAACCTAATTAACTGTTTTATTTCTGGAAGGCCGCACTTTGTGAACATTGACATATTAACAGGTAATGATTTGCAGAAATCCACAGTAGTAGTAACAGTGTACACTACTAGTTATAGGTTACATTTGGGCCAATGGAACATGCAAAGCACCACAGGCAATAAACTCTGCAGATAAGGAAAATAAAAAGGCTTATATGTACAAAAGATCAGATTTCCTGGTTGTGAAGTTTCCAGCAGTTAATTAAAAGTACTTTGCCATAACTTTTGCTGTCGTTATTTTCTAAGAATACATGTTTGATTTAGAAATGGAGCTCCTCGTGCGCTCTCAGTAGTAGTAGTAAGGTGGCACTGCTTGCTCTGCCCTGACTGGCTTCAGCTGCAGCAGCTCTGCGCCGCCTACGCACTCCCATCCACGCCAAGAGAGAACTCGCTTCCAATTCCTCTCCTGCACTGCGTGTCGAGTGAGTGCGTGAGGACTGGTTTCTCTTCCGCTTGTGAGTAGTTAGAGTACGCCACTCAGTCCAGGGGAGCTGTCACCTCGCCTGACAGAATTTCATTATTGGATCCGTAAGAGAGTGTTTTTTTTTTTTTTTGTCAGAGCAGCCGCAGCAAATGCTGCTAACGTGAATATCGTTAGCACCGCTCACTGATACATAGTTTTACAGCTTCTTTTGAGGATTTTGTTTGTTGCGGAGACAGATTTTTAGGTGCCATCACACCTACAATCTGAATTCCTATGGCGGGAAACACTTCCAGTCATGTGGAGTCATAATTAGCTTGCTAATTGGACAGGGGACACATCTGGTAACCTGTCATCCCAGTAGGTTGGATTCTTGGGGGACAAAGGTGTCAAAATAAATCAAATTCTTTCATGATTAGGTACCAATTAGAAAGAAAAGAACAAAGTCGCTTTTGTGGTCAAGTGCTGGTTGATTTTCTTCATACCCATGAAATCTTGCTTGCTGGGTTTAACTTTCTGCACTTGAGATGAAATTCTCACCTGTGACAGCTCATGAAAGCCTGGAACAAGCTCGGTATAATACCTGACTGTGAAATGACTCCGCATCACATATTTAATGACAGGCTCAAGACGTTCTCAAGTTAGTCTTATCCATTCAATTTTCCATTTTTTAACCAGTCCGATCAGGAGTTTTTCCAGGTTCTACCTATATACTATATATCAAATACTTTGTCACTGGTCTGAGGCCAGCAGATTGACCCTAGATCCATAGAAAGTACGTATTATTCTCACAGGATCAGGTGATGTGTTCCCAGATGTGCCCTATAGTGCAGGAAAAAGTAGTGGAGTAGATGTCTAAAGTGGCATGAAATAGAAATACTCAAGGGAAGTATCTCTAAGTTCTACTTGAGTACTACTGTGTGTATTTTATGTACTTGAGAAAATGTACTTTATTTCATCACTGGAATGAGAACAAAAGAGCAAATGCTGCAATATTTGAATAAAGTTATATAATAAAGGAATTAACCCTAAATGGCTTGTAGTCTATAAATTATTACAAAATAGTGAAAAATGCTCCTCACAGTTCGCCACAGTCTAAGGTGACGTCTTTTTTCACAACTCCGCCCCCCCGAAAAAAATCAATTTACAAGGATATAAAACAGGAAAAATGGCAATTATTTTTTTTAATCAGCATTGTTTTTGATTAATTTTCCACCACTCAATTTAGCGTCTAATCATTTCAGCAGTGCTGAAGATATGGGATAATTAGAGTCATAATTAGTAGTCTCATATACTTTAAATGTAACGTTGTATCATAAAATTCTATTAGCTTTTCCTCCCATGTCCTGTGATCTAAAATGCCATTTCAAGGTCTTTCCCAGCGCGGCAACAAACGATTTGCGGGTGAAACACTGGTGCCGACGGAGGCTCTCAGCATGTTCATATGAGTGAACATGGAGGAGCGTCTCTGTGTGTTGGCAGTCTACAGTAGGCACTTCAAATTGCATCTGACACAAGGAGAGCCTGGCTAGTCATTTATGTCTCCGCAGGGTACTCCTCGTGTATGTGGGTTTCAGTGTCTATGTGCCACCGAGTGTGTACATGCTGAACAGTGAGGCACAGTACTGGCTCAGTCCTGGATTGTATCGGGTCAGCTCATCCCTGTCAGTGTCCCTCTTCCTCATTAAAAAGATGCCTCTGGCTCCAAACCCAATGGCCAGAGAGCTAAACTGAGAAAGCACTCCTGCAAGTGACAAGGACCATATTAATACTGTGATGCCCTCCACTCAGTAGGTGGATATTAGCAGGAGAATACGGGCGTGAACTGCCCCAGCAGTGACAAAAGAATGGAGTAGGAAATGGCCAAAATTCAATTTCCAAGTCACATCAAACCCAGCCAAAGCACGAACTTATTCCATTGGATGTAGCCAAGAGATTCAAAATGATAATTTGCTCATGCAGAATAATATCAACGTGAAAGTGTGACGGAGCGTAAGGTAGCTGGAGAGAAAGATGGAAAGAGACAAGAGTGAATCTGTCAATACACATTATCTTTTCATCCTGATCTCATATGGAGCGTAATGCTCTCCTAACTTAGATAACGGGACGCCGCAAAACCATTGGTGCGTCTTCTAATCTTCTGCCTTACATAATGAAACATCAACTCACCTCCTTTGCTCATCACGGGTCATCTCCCAAGGAGGATGCGACCACGGAGCCTTGCCAAGCGCTCACATCAAAGCCCTGTCTATTTTTATCTTTTGGAACAACGCCGTTAATTAGCATGCATCCACAATCAGTAATTAATGCGGAGTAGATCCTTGGCCAGTGAGGGCATCGGCGGCGGGGAACAAAAAACCATAACTCGGTAATGACGCCGCCGTCATGAAGGCTTGAAACCATCTCGCTGAACAAAGAGCTCCATTTGTCGGTTTCAAGGTTAGTTTTTCACTCACTGAAAAGTTTTTTTGCCACCCTTCCAATCTAATTGTCTGCTGACCTGTGCCCTCCAGGTTAAAACATACATTTGAAGAGCCCTTTTGTAAAAGTTATAATTGAGGGCCGGTGATGCATTCACAGCCCAGGCTCGCAATCAGCGCGTCCTCGTCCCGTCAGCCGTATCTGACCCGGGGCACATGTGCGAGCAGGGGCAGGCGCGCGCTTCACAAAACGGACAGAAAGCCAAACACTGGTGCTAGCGTGAGACTAGGTGGATGAGAGGCAGCGCTTTGCCACGGTCGAAAGTAGTTACATACAGTAAGTCCATTCAATTTTAAAACGAGTGTGGGTGTGGAGCGAACGCCGATGGAGCTGGAGTGAGTAACGGAAGGTTTCATGAATTACTCTTTATAATATGTAATTCGTGGCATTTTTCCCTAACACTGTTTATATGTGCGATGTAACACTGTAGATACGATTTGTAGGAGAGCTCCAAATTCAGCGCCACGGACAGAGCATGGAGTCAGGAGACCATCGAGTGAGGACCCTTGGTACACATCAATACCCAACAATCAATACAGTCAGCGATTGAGCATGTGTCACATTGGCTTCACACCGACAGCATTCTTTATACTTCGAAGCGCTTGATAGTCTGTGAACCAACAGAGACATACAGTCGGCCTTGAGATCACATCACTGGTGTTTCAGCGTTCTGATAAGTAACACATTAGATGAAAATACCTTCAGCACACTGCAGAGTGTGGCTCGGGCTTTATTGGGTCATGATATTTACTACGCTGCCTCCCGAGGTGTGGGAGTAGCATTTCCAGGAGGGCCTCAAACTTTGCCTCTGACATTTGAATAATAGTGCTTGAAGTGCTGCTGTGATATAATTCCACCTCTAACCAACAGGACATTCTCGTTACTTCAGCTACTCATACATTCATTTTCATCTAAGGTGCTTTTTTCACTGTGCAATAAAACAATGTAATGTAGCCTGAAAATCAGACTAAATTGCTATTTGTTTGAATTCATGCATTCAGCCGAACATTGTGTTCATGCTAGCTGATCTCCTGTTGAGAGGGAGGTTATTTTAGCTTAGTGAACTGCACCATCGGTTCCTAGGAGCAGTTAACTTAACCTGTGTCTATTTAAGAGTTCTTTCTTTTGACTTACAACAACTTGCACAGCAAAGATGACTTTGACTTTGGAAAAACATGCAAATAAATGTCTGTGCCTTTAATCCCTAGGCCAGCATGTGGGGAGATGATGTCCCCATTTTCAATCCTACCTAAATTCTAATTGGCTGTCTGGTATTCTGCTATCAGAATACCAGACGTATTTGAATGGCTAAACAACTCGTAGATGTGGGCGGGGATTTAGGTCTGGAAGAACTTCTGATGAACTTGCAAACTTTTGAAATATTTACACCCCCCCACTTGTGTGAAACAACTCGGAGGTTACTAAAAATATATACGCATACTGTACAGAAAAAAAAATCTTAGTAAAGTGATGAGTCATAGCAAGCCTCCAGAACAACAGTTCAACAGGTTTCAAGACGTCTATTGGAAGGATGCGCACCATTCTCTAAAAGATGAGGTTTTGATGATGGTGGTGCAGAGCACTGAACACGTCGCTCCGAGTTCGCCAATAAGTTTTCAACTGGCGAAGGCCGTAAAATATGAGTCACATGATTGTCATACTTATTACACCGTTCGGTGATCCTTTACGCGCTGTATGGAATTCATGTTTCACTACTCGTTTAGTTTTTTCCTTTAATTTGCCCTGCATACATATATCAGTGGCGTGGGTGGAGCTACAGAGACAGCTTTTCTGTCAAAGCAACATTAAACTGAATGTGCACTAAAAGACGCAAAAGGTAAAGGAGGAAGCCGCTCCTCATACCGACAAACTAAATCTAGCCACGTGAATTTATTTAGGTCAGCTGCTTAGATTAGTTGAACTTTTAGGTCAAGAAAATCGCATTAGCCTAGGTAGGCTTTGTTATCTAACCTAGTGACCTGACAAGGTAATAAATAAATAAGAAGTTCCCTCTTTTATCCAGTTGCAAGTGTTCAGAGAGGCTTTGTTTCTGTACCTCTGCCCACTTGGGATTAACTCAAGCAATAAGAATATTTCTGTCCTCAAACAAAAAAATAATAAAAATGTGTGTACACAAATATTTGTGTAAGAGTGTGGCTCACTCGCAAGTGCCTGTAAATAGACAAACACCAGGAGGGTGCTGACAGGAAGACACACATTTACAGTTAAAGAATGGAACTCTCAGCCAACACTCGTGGGAGGATGCACGTACACACTGCTCTTTTCTCTCAGCCACACACACAAACACACACCGCATGAAAGGGGTACCCTGGGGAGGTGAAGTGAAGACGCGAGGCTTCACCAGAGAGCCTGTTCGGGGCACGTGTTTATGTATATTTGCGTTGATGTTCACACCGTTTTTGTGCGTGCAGCAGAGATTAAGAAAGAAGTGAGAAGAGAAACGGGATACTGTACACGTGTGATGTCGATAAGCAATATCCACATAGCGTGTATGGCAAGTGGAGGAACTGTAGCTCTGTTCATTTTGGTGTTTGTGTGTATTCATACCTCAGTGTGTTCTTATAAGAGAAAGAAGGGGTGATGGGAGACAATGCAGACAAGAGAGTGATAGTGTGGCTATTGTGGCATTTGTATTTAGACAGACAGACAGAGAAATAAGGAGCTTAAATCCCCAACATTTCCGATAGAGCCTCCAGCTGGGCCCCAATCACATTTTATAGCTTATTGTCTGCAGAGGACAATTAGGAAAGAGTGATAGAACAAAATAAAAATACCATTAGAGTAATATGGCAAAGCGCTATGCCAGAAAACAACAATATACGCCAGTAAAACGTGCCAAGTGTCACTAGTAACAGTTGTTAGAATAGGGGAACGTGGCGAGAGGAGAGGAAAACTGCAGGGTGTATTATGGGTTCCCATGCAGATTCAGACTGTTGGTGAACCAAAGTGGAAATCCAAGAACTCAAAAAGAAGCAGTGATGGAGGCTGTCAAGCTGCAGAAGGATATGTTCCATGGCAACTCTGTTCTCTCTGCAGGACAGGCAGGTTAGGGAGTCTATGTCTACATGAGCTGCAGAGCTGAAAGCTGGAGTTCGGAGAGGCTATTGGGGCTGACTATGAAAAGCTTTTCTCTGATTCCAGAGGCTTTCCCCCCCCCCCACATGGACAGGTTTGAATTGTTCAAGGGTGGTAGGACTCTTACTCGTTTGACACAACCCGTGTTAGTGATCATCTCTTTATAGTCACTAAGCTCCTCTGGCCAGAGTAGTGGCCAAGTCTCCATATTTTCACGTGGTTTTTGGGAACTATAGCCATGGATTGGCACACAATTTTTCCATTGGTTTAATCGCACTGCAGTCTTCAAAGTGTTCTGGCGCGGTTTGCTGCCATGTTGGAGACTGAGTGCAGTTTAGGGCTACCGACTGCACCGACGTTGGCTTTACATGATGATAATGTGCTGGTGAAGAGAGCTGCGAGTCGGAAAGCGAAGCTCTCGACCTCAGTTGATCAGTAAAGCACTCGCATCCGATACAAGCTTCGAAGCCATGAAAGTGGGATCACGGCCACATGATAGTGAGATGAGATTTGTCTGAAGGGTTGCTGGTGTTCATGCGACCAGCTGAGTTCAGCAAATTCAGGAGGATCTCCGTATTGACCCGCTGCACGTTGAGAAGCCAGCTGAGGTGATTTGGGTACTTGGAAAGGATGCCCCTGGGCCCCTTTAACAGTGTTCTAGGCATAATCTACTGGGAGGGCACCACTGGGCAGACCCAGGACCCACTGGTGTGATTGCATCTCCCAGCAGCCCGTGAGGACTTTGGGATCCCACAAGCTGGAGCATATTTTGGAAAAAAGGATGTCGCTGATCAGTTTGCCCTGCTGCCACCACCACCACCACATCCTGAACCGGTTGCATAGGTTGTCTGTCCACTGTTCTTTGACTCTTTGTAGTATTTTAGACTGAAAACTCATAATCTTAAAAGTAGTAATTATTCCTGAACAGCATTCACTCAAAAAAGTGAAAGAAACTGTCGCTGTTTACTTCAGTACCAGTAGTGTTCTTATGTATTTTCAATTACCTGGCACGCTTATCCACAGGCTCGCAGTGGGGATAAGGTTCCAACATCCCAGACATTACAAGTAATCAACGGAAAAGTCTGCAAGTGTGCTCAAAACAAGAGTGAGGATTTTAAAGGTCAGAATGACAGCGCAATAGACGAAACAAATAGCCTTGTTTCCCCAGATTGTTCTCTAACTGAGACAATTGGCAACAATTACATCTAGACTGACACTGGACTCTTTTATCAAGTCCCCGGATTTACAGGCACAACAAAAAAAAAAAAAATCAAATTCAAGAAAACATCCTCTCACCAGTCTCTCTCCTCCCAACAGAGGGTTTCGCTCCCAAGCCGATGACATCTCAAGTGTATTTTCTGTCACCATTGTGCTCTACGACGGTTATTAACCCCCCCCCCAGTCTATCTCAACATTGACAAATAAGAGATATAAACACCTGTTCTGCTTTGTGCGCTAGAGCATCACATTAATGCAACTAAAGACAAGAATAACATAATGAGAGCAGGGGATAATAGGATGTCTTGTTGACAACCAGTTGTTCTGTGGTCAGGTTCATTGTCATCTTGTACGACACCCTGCTCCTGCTTCTTGGCATGGTACAGCATGGTTGCAGCTGACAGCGTGGACGTGGTTCGGTATGCTGTCAGCTATGCCCTCTAATGGGCTCTGTGAGCATGCTTTAGGACAGACGGCTTGTTCAGGCCCAGGTGGGTCTCCCTTATGTGAGTGAGGCTTGATTAATTCCTCAGGGCACAGTCACATAAGGCTGCACGGTTTTCTCCTCGGGGATAAAAAAGTTATTTAAGATACTAGATACCAGCAAATAAATGTAATTTAGTTTTTTCTCTCTCAGTGTTGTAAAGGGTTCATGTAGGCCTAACACACTCCACCTAAAAAAAAAACCTACATTAACAGGTTTGGTTTAGTTAATTTGGAAAGCTTTGGCTGTCACCAAGATACAATTGAATTGGCTTGTTGGTCAGTCCATCACTCAGGTCACCACTGAAGTATCTTGGCAACTATTGGCTGGATTGCCATAAAATGTTGTGCATGCCATCGTAGTGGCGTTAACGATCTCTTGATAATAGCAAGATCTTGTAATAGCACCGAGAGGTTGACATTTCAGTTTTTTAGTGAAATCTGGGTAAAGGCTTGATTTAGCCAATCAAATATCTCAACATCTACTTGATGGGGTGCCACATAAATTGCCACAAAAAGAGAAAAAATGGCACGACAAAGACATTTTGTTCAGACATTCATGTATTGATTCTTTCATGAATTGTAACAACTGAATGTCCAATATTTTGGTTTATGACAAATAACCTGCAAAACGTAAACTGGTGCTTATTAACAAATCATGCTAACATGCTAAATTAAGATGAACATGGCAAACATTATACTGTACCTGCTAAACATGAGCATGTTAGCATGCTGACATTAGCACTGTGCCGAAGTACATACAGCCTGACAGAGACTCTTAGTCTAGTTACTGTCCATTTTTCTGGAAATTAAGTTTCTGACCAGTGACAGAACAACATATATCACACAAAATCATCACAAAAATGCATCAAATAGCCTCCATCCTCATCAGTATCTGTAACTTAAAGTTGTACTAAACTACATTTATTTGGTTGCTTTCTACCTCAAAATACTCAGAAGATGTGGAATTTCCAGCAACAGGCAAACGTTATACTACTTCTGTTAAATATAAATTTAACCACATGCAATGCCTCTATTTTATATTCAAATAAAAAGTGTGTTCATCATCATAATATCCAATTTAGACTTTTTAGAGCTACTGATTGATGCCTTGAGTCTTTGTCTTTTATTTCTTTTCAAATACTGATCTAGTAATCTAGCTTCATAATAATTTCACTCCCCCATCACATCATCCACACCACTGAGGAGCTCAGTCCAAAATCCATTTATTGTTATCTCGCGTGACATAAATGTGTCTGCAAAAAGTATGATCTCTGCTTCAAAAGAGTAAAATTATTTTCCTCACCGGCAAAATGGGTTTTTGAAATCGTAAAAATTGTTTTTTCATCAAGCTCTCGGGTCTCCACATGTACACGCCCACACACACCTTCAGGTCTAAGAAGACAAAGAAAAATGCCCAAATTGCAGTTGGTTATTCTGGAACAGCTGCAGAATGATATTGACTTTCTTCGGGATGGATTAGCCACTGAGGAATCTGGGAAGGAAATTAGTATTCTGCATCACAGCCAGAGTGGTCTCTAGGTTCTCCTCTAAATTTCATCATGTTCTACTGAATCTATGACACAGAGCAGAAGGGCCCTATCACAGCGAGTTTTGAGGACCAGTTATTGTCAGAGTAAGTCTCGCTGCAAACTGAATTTATGCTGAAGTGTCTAAATAGTATTTGCACTATTGTGACTGTGTGTATGAGTGGATTTACACAGGCATGTTTGCTCTTTCACGTTGGCGTGCGTGCATTTTATAGGAAGAATATTGCTTTTTCATTGGATTTGGCAACACTGCTGGGGAGAAGAAGAGGGCGGTATTGGTAGCCGTGCAAACAGACAACGTAGCAGAAGATACCCCAGCAGACACAGTGAGTCATGTTGGTTAAAAAGTGTTCGGGGAGGCACAGTTAGCTAATAAGGAACTACAAAATACAGTAACAAAAGCAGCGGTCCCTTGGTAGTACTGTCAAAGATTTAGTTATCTCTAATAGGATTCATCATGCTGTCTATAGCAAGTCACTCAGCCATACAGCGACTGATGAAGAGAAACAGGGTTCTTGTGGGAGATCTAGTCAAGAAATCGTGAACACAGAGAACAGTCACAAACATGCACAGTGCAGCGCCTCAAATTGAGAAAACAATCTTCATCACTTATGAGCTTATTCTTTTCATTCAGCCGATGTGATGAACTTGGAGTTGCAACAACTAGAAGTTAAAAAGTCGCTGCAGACGTCGACTTTAAGGCTTCTCTAAAAAGATTTTGTTGTATGCTGCGTTCTCTTTGGCCATCTTGGGAATAGTCTCTCTAAAGTATTTGTAAAGTGGGGGAAATAAGTATCGAACACATCAATATTTTGTCCAGTAAATGTATTTCTAATGAGCCTATTCAAGTGAAATTTGAAAAAAAAATCTGAAGTGTAAAGTCCTTATGTAAATAAAGTTATGTGTAATAAAGTGGAATGAAACAGGAAAAAAGTATTGAACACACTAAGAAAAAGCAGTACACCACAGCAAGGAAAGGCAAGGAACC
>JAVQJV010028389.1:0-12587 GCA_036024995.1 Gadopsis bispinosus | reverse complement strand
GTGTGTGTGTGTGTGTGTGTGTGTGTGTGTGTTTGGACTGGAGGGGAAGGAAGGTGGACCGTGTGTGTGTGGGGGGGGGGGGGGGGGGGGAAAAGAGGGTGGGTACAAAAATGGCCACTTGGCATGCAGGTCAGACACGCATGTCGCTCTACTCATCCCTCTCTTGCCGTTTCTCTTTTCCCTGTCTGTCTCTCCCTCCCTCCCATCCCATCCCTCCCCTCGTCCCCCTAAGCTCTGTCTGTCTCTGTGCATATGAGCGCTTTGGGATTTCAGCTCAAGTGATTGAGAAATATTACAGGCGGTAATCACTGAGTCACTGTGCATAGGGGGCCTGTTTGTGTTAGATGAGACAGGTGTTATGTTCCAAAAAATGTCCGCTTGTTGGTGCATTAAATTATTTGTTGAGTGACTTGGCGTTAGAGTGTGTCATTCCCAATTTAAGGCGAATAAACCAAGCGGGTTGGGTGATCAGACAGCTCACAGCTCTGTGTGAATGGTAAGATATAGGAAGGATTCTAACACAATGGGTCCAGTTATCAGCTGTTTGTTTCTGTCACAAGAAGCACCTGTGAGACAGGTGATAATATTAAAGCTTATTTCTCAGTCGTCAACTCGTAATTATGAACCCAGCTAATGGAAGTGTGTCAAAGTTGTCCGCTGGAGGTTAGAGGGGCTGTCGGCGCCAAATTTGACAAGAAATGATCCTTGAAGGCTTCATTATTTTGCGATAAGGCAGAAAGTAAACGGTATGAACAGTTGAGTCACAGCATCACAACACGGAAACTTGTGTTTCAAAATGGGCTCCAAAATGTCTGAGAGCACGTGAAGGGCCGACGGGCCGACGCTGGTTTATCCATCTTGATGCATTACAAGTTTAGCTCCTGTAAATCAGCAGGGATGTGAATGTTCCTCTGTTCCCAAAGAGACGAAACGTTGCATACATTTCTTAAAAACATATCACCATTAGCGCAGGAGCACGGTGTACTACGAGGAATATTCTAAGTACTTCACATTGCGTACAGTTTAAGTTAATCTATCCCTTTTGCCTGATGTTGTTAGGCATCCTAAAAAGAAAAATTAAACAATAACACAATATGTACAATAGTTAAAAACGCGCTACATTCTGATCTAAAAGCAAACACAACACCGATAAACAACATACATGGATAAATCCACACAGGGTACGATCCAGGCTCAGTGGGAGAGCAGTGATTACGCCTGAGTGCTGAAGTCCTGTTCGGAGGAGATAATCACTGCTTTTGTTTTACTGGAGTTAAGCTCCAGCGCACTTTGCAGACTCCAAGCCTGCGTTCAGGTTCGCCACCTTAACGCGAAGCCGTAGTTAATAAAATTGTCGCCATAACTTTAATTTGTAAATAAGACGGGCGATGAAAGACGACAATGAAGTAGAGATTAAAACAACAAAATGGCAGCACGCGACCTCATCTGACTTTATCGCCGACGAAAATGTGTCATTCATCTTTCTCTCGATGAACTATTTCTTAAACGTCCTTCTGCAGAGTTTGCCCATGCAAGATTAACTGGAACGTCCCCGTCTCGGCCTCAGGACTCCATAGACAGTCAGAAGTAACAAAAGCGAGAGAACTAGTGAGAGAACTGACGTGCAGCTGAATGCTATTGTTAATGTAGTATGAAGGTCTGATCGATGCTGTAAACGCTAAAAGAGAAGCTTAGCAGTTGTGTTTGTTTGCGGTGCAGCTGACTGAGGCTGGGTGGCATCAAATCAGGTGACTGTGTTCGGACGGAGGCCTGCAAACCACACAGAGCTCCGAAATCTGGGTCACGGCGGCAGCCCACGGGCCTGTGGGTCGTTCTTTCCCAAACCTGGTTTCTTCTGTCCGGCTTCCTCCTTCACTTCATATTCGCAGATAAAGTGAGATGACGTTCAAAAGCTGCAGCTGTGACTTCGTGCGAGAGCAGGTATAATACTATAATAGAATCCAGGCGCCTCCCAGAACAGCTGCTCAAACACACAGCAAGGTCCACCTACACCGTAGCTTAATTATGGAGGGAGTTTGTCTTTCCAAAAACCTCTCGCAGCAATACGGGATGGAATTTTAGGCTCTCAGACGAGATTAACTCACCTGTGCTCTGAATTTGAAGTCAGCATTTGAATGAATGCAGTGTCAAATCTGAAAGCTAAAACTCAGCTGTAACTGTTGCAAATCTTTTGCTGTGACAGTAGTCTGCAGATTTGTAGACTTCTGTGTTCTCGACGTGGCAACCAAAGAGGCGCTGGGAGTGAAACAGTGGCGTGCAAATATTAAACGCACCGAGAGGTGATTAATCTGGGGACGATCAGAACGGGCGAGTTTCTTTGTAGTAATGGGGCCTCTAGGTGCAATCGTGCCGCTGCAATCAAAGTAGTCGGAGCACTTAAATTCTGTCACGACGTGAGGGAATGATGCATCATGGTTTGTTCCTCTATTTTATTACGTTGATACAGGCTACAAATGGGCTGTTCTGAGGTGTATAAATCATCCGATTGCTGTTCCTGCGTCCCTCCTGTTGTCAAGTAACGACACACTGAAAGTTACGTGCTCGCGCCTCCAGTCAAAGTCCCCGTTCAGCCGTGGCTTCTCCTGACTGTAGAACCACATCATCCCAAACACTGCCGCGTGAAGAGGCCGACGTCTTGGCACAAATAGGAGCAGAGCGTTCCCAAAGTCCCGTTGTCGCCCAGCAGCTAATTGTGTGCCATGATGTGCGAGTAATTGATGGGTATCAAAATCACTGTTGCCGCTTCTTTTGAGGCAGAGCACGTCGGTAAATACAGACGGGCTGTCTTTTCTGTTCAGCAGGACATTTTTATCAGTCAAATTCAAAGCTACTTCTCTATTGTAGCTTGTCGCCTCTTGAACTAGAGGATGAAATTCCCACTGGGCCTGCAGTAATGAGCTGCTGCTGATGAACCTTTACAGAATCAGTGTGTTAATGCCAGTGTCCGATAGCGGGACCTCGTATTATATTTAGTCTCGTCTTGCTGCGCAAACGTCAAATCGTCATCTCAACAACGTTTGGATGGATTGCCATAGAGTTTGGAGCAGACGTCAATTAGCAACCTCAGTAAAGAACTGTAATAGCTTCAGTGAGCTCTTTACTTTACGTCTAGCGCCATCATGAGGTCAAAACCTCTATTTGTCCAATGTATATATGACTATATTGTTTGCGAAAGTACTGTCATTGCCGACAGCCTCAACTTCACTTTGTTTAGTGCTCATTTACTAATGCTAGCACGCTAACAAGCTACGCTAAGATGGTGAACATTATACGTTCCTATGAGCACGTTGGCAAAGTGCACATAGCGAAGGCGATCGCTGGACACACTGAGCTCTTTTCTGCAGCAAGTTCAGTAGGCCAGAAAACAGTGAAAATATCTTGTTAAACTGTTCACAGGTTTTTCCAGACGCTCCGTTAAATAACTAATATAACTAATAAAAAGCAGCCTTGTATAGGCCACACAAGGCCACTTCTCTTACAGTACAGCCATCCATTCTGTCTCTTTTACACCGTGTTCTTTCTCTTTCTCGTTGGTGTCAGGACTTTAAAAAGACTCTGAATTGAGGAATGCAAAGACCTTGTGTTTAGATCGGTTTTCTGATTCTATGAGGTTTTTACGCACAATGTCTTTTCATTCAGGAGAAACTGAAGGAATCTGGAGACTAATTATTGTGGTTTCAGTCTTTCCACCAGATTTGCTCCCATTCATCCAACAGAGCAGTAGGGAGGTCAGACTCCAGTCCTGAGCGGTCAGGCCTGGAGTTCACCCCAACGGGTTTGGATGGGGTTGAGGTCGGGGCTCCGCAGGCCAGTCGAGTTGTTCCACACCAAACTGGGAACACCATTTATTTATGGAGCTGGCTTTGTGTACAGAAACAGGAACTTATTATCCAAAGTATCATTGTATGCTGTAGCATTAATTTCCCCTCATTGACCGATCATGAGCATTACTCTCCGCTATCGTTTAGCCAGCTGCCAAAGTCAGTAATTGATAGTTTCCGCAAATTAGGGATTAGGGCTTCAGGACGCCGCTGAAGGGTACAGTCGATACACAAGAATTTATGTGCAGATAATTAATGCAGATAACTACATAACTTAGCAGAAAATATATATATGCAAAAGCATTCACAGCAGAAAGTGGGAGAAGCTCCATCATCTCAGTGGAGCCCGATCAGGTTTCCACTGCCTGATAAACTTAAGCAACGCTGTTCCTGCAGCTCTTCGTAGTTTGCAAGGTCAATCCTACTAACAGGTGTCTGTCCAAAGCCTGATGTATCTTCTTCCTCTGTGCCATAGAGCTCCATTCTTGGCAAAAGCTATTAAAAACACATCAGTGACTATGGCTACATGCACAAAATATTCCGATTTTGCCCTTATTGCGAAAAGGACAATATTCCCACTTAAGCTGTATGCATGGCTAGCTGTTGGCACAGAGCTGACCGTGAACAGGCGAGGGGCCGTGTGTCGCACACTGCAAAGGATGCTCCTACAACCTGATTAATATCGGCATGTCCCACACGTCTCAATCAGAAAAAGCTTCATTCGGAATAAGGCCTAATTAACGCAATGTCCAAATTCAGAATATGCCCCCACATACACAGTCCTCCAAATATTCACCTGAAAATAGTCCCCAATAAATGCAGTATTTCCTGCTGTTTTTAAAATGTAACTTCATATATTTGTGACGTATAGTTGGAAGAAATGATCTCGGGGCTGAGAGCTGCAGACATGGTAGGGAAGGCAAAGTACTGAGAGACGGACCAACGCATGGTTGGTTTTGTTTTCCCCACAAAAAATATTGTCCTAATTCTTTAATGTGTAGCCACTTGGCAACCAAGGAATTAGAGCAGAAAGATGGCCGAGGTTGTCAGAGTTTGTGCTTAGCTTTGCTTGGTGTATTGGTGTAAAGGGGCGCTGTTTAGAGTCCGTTCAGCCCAGAACAGGAGTACACCAGTACGTGGATCGGGCAGATGAACATATTG
This sequence comes from Gadopsis bispinosus, assembly GCA_036024995.1. NCBI lineage: Eukaryota > Metazoa > Chordata > Actinopteri > Centrarchiformes > Percichthyidae > Gadopsis > Gadopsis bispinosus. The sequence goes on along the minus strand of JAVQJV010028389.1, from coordinate 7,584 downwards.
ATTACTGGGCATCAAGTGAAATGTCACAGATGAGCACAAATACAGCCTCAGCCGCTGTATCTCGCTGACTTGGACGTTGGCTTCTCCCCAGATAAAGTGAGAATGGCAGCGTCTTAATCCAGTGCCGGCGCGTTGCTTTGATCCTGCTCCTGGGTTCGCGCCAGCCAACTCTGCATCCGGGGAGAGCGAGGGTAGAATTTAGGAGCTGCCAAGGGCCGACGTTATTAGTGCGTGTGAAGAGACTGTAAACATTTGATTAATTGCTGAGAAGCAATTACAAGCAATTAAAGTGCTATTATGATGGCAATGAAGGACAACGTAAATTAATCTGGCTATCATCACAGTAATTAGCCCATCATTTTCCCACCAAGCCTAATGTACAAAAAATAGGCGATTTATTGGTTTGTTGGCTCACTACAATTTGCGGTCATTTTGAGCAGAGTGGTGCAGAAACTTTGGGCCACGCCGCACTCGCTGCGTGAATTTAATGTACTATTAAGCCTCTCAAACTTTATTAGTCACACTTTGTGGTATCGCTTGCACATCTTCACATTGGAGCTGAGTGACAAAGCACTTTCTCTCAGTCTGTCCTCTCAGCTCTGGTTCTGTCCGGCCGTCTCTTTTGCAGAGTAGTTGTTTTTGCAGCTTAACACATGAGAAAATGTCTCACACTCAATCCTTTTTACCCTCCCTGTCTTTTTCTGTCTCCTTTGCTCTCTGTGTCCCCCCCCCCCCACAGCAACAACCAAACTACTGGAGCTTCAAGGTCAGTGCCAATACTGTGTTTGTGTTTCAGCATAAATCTGTCCCTCTGTGTGGATTTGTCTCTTTTAATAGGATAACTTTCCATTGTGTCTATGCATGCCTGCTCGCCTTTTCTCCATTGCATTTAGCGTCGGTCACATGTTGGCACGCACTTCTGTGTTTGACTCTGTCTTGTACCGCTTGCTGTGACATTTCTGTCTCAGCAAGTCAACAGAATTCTTGACTAGGGAAGGGGGTCGTTGTGTTTGAATTGGGTGGATTTCTGTCCAGCGCAGTGCTGTTACTAGCCTATTTCCAGACCTGTGGACGGCTGCCCACACCTGTGGTGTTTACTGGGATTTTAAATGTGTCTGGTGTTTACTCGGTTGTAAAAAAAAAAATAAAGAAAGCCAGCCAGAGCTTTGCATCTGGGATTTAGAATGTGTACATCATCGTCGTGTGCCACAACCAGACAAACATGGCGGGGAGCATGGATGGGATTGACAAAGCTGTTCATTCACGGAAACTCTAAAATCTGTAAATCAAATCAGCCGCGAGTTTTAGGCTCGGCCTGGGTGGTGTTTGGCCCGGCTGATGACATGTTCAGTCTTTAACCCAGATCGAAGTATCTCAACATGTACTGGATGGATTAGCATGAAACCTTCAAGTCGCCCTCAGGTTGAATTATGATAACCCGAGACGTGTCATGTCATCATCACTTCATCGATTCTTGCCCCAAAATGCTGCAAGTGTGCCGCATGCATCCAGCGCAGCGCCGGTGTAATGGTGCCCTTAATGTGCTTCACTTGCAGGTTGGTCTGCTCTCAGCCCGCGGGGCAGTTACACCTGGGTTATTATTTGATTAGCTGAAGGAGAGCTTCTGAGCAGTCCCGAGCGTCGTAATGGAGTCAGCGGCGAAAGTGCTGTGTGTGTCTGTCAGTGGTGAAAGATTATTCATGCCCTCTTATTTCTTATGGCAATATTCATGTAACCTGTACTGTGCTACACCGTTTACTTTACCCAGTGACAGGAAATATGAGAGCTGGGATTAGTTGGCACCGAGCAAAAATCACGATCCAAATTCAAGCCCACGCTGGTACAAAACACGTGGTTTGCCTCCAGGATTATTTGAACGCTACCATCAAAACGAAACTTCATTTCCAGTCGGAGGCAGACGTTTCACCAAGACATTTTGGGATGTGAATAGTGTGAAGTGTGAAATGCACAAGCTAATCTGAAAATGGAGCCATTAGCGGTCATCAGTCCCTGCCAGCTTCATGCTAACTCTCTTGTTAGTGTGTGGCTGTACCAGCTGGTTTCAGGTTTCCAAACTGAGGAGCTCAACTCCCATTATGTGAAAATAATAATGCAAAGAGTGAGTTCACACCGGGCATGTTTGGACCAGATTAATCTGTTTGCTCCTTGTAGTTGTGCTGTTTGGGCATGTGAAAACTATTCCATTAAAATGTAAATGGGAACTTGTGAACCTCGCCAAAACTGCTGGGGAGTGGGGGGAAGGTGCAGTGGGGTTTATTAAAAGTGAGAATATAATCCTACCAATTAAAAATCTGTATTTGCTCTGCGATTGTTGTTGTATGAGCGATAACTATAATGAGCATCTGAGTTGATGTGATTATGTTTAAAGGGTCAGTTCACCCAAATTACAAAAAAAAAAAGATAAACTTACCATTAGTAGTTTCTAACCATGCAGAAAGGTTTGGATTAATATACCCAGGTTCTGCTGAGATTTTGTGGGAACTACTTATCAGAAATAGTCTCCACATGAATAGCTGACCGTGTATTCTGTGGATCAAAACTATCTACACGGCTGGATCACATTAGAGGTAAGTAAGGAAATGAGTCAACTCTTTTTAAACACAACAAAGTGAACATTTTAACTGGTTTAGTTGAAGAGAAAAGAAAACATGCCTGCGTTTCCCTCTCAGCTGCAAAACTCTGCAAAGAGCAACAAAAGGCTGTAATGCATTATTAGTTCCACCTCAGACTTGAGTACATTATGCTCATTGAACAAACCCTTTTCACCCCGAATTCGATGTAGCCTGAGGGAGATTGTACTGTCGTGCATATGCTAACTTAAGCACTTACTGCAGCTTACAGCATCTTAACCATAAAATTACTTGATATTCCGAAAGGCTCTTTGCATACCTATTGCTGATCCAACGAATATAAACTCAGCTGAAGGATTTTCTGAAATGGAACAATAGCAAAGCTGCTGCTTTAGAATGATGTGACGCGTAAATGTTTTATAGAGATTTTCCAGCATCTACTCTTAAAATGTTTAAGTAAGAGTAAGGCTGATAATCTGTGTTTTTGATTATTGTCAGTAAAATCGCACGAAAAGACCAAAACACAACATGAACACAATAAATGAATACAAATCCATTTCAAATAATCGCGCACATAAAAGCCACATGACAAAAAGCTTTTTTTATATTGGTAGTTTTTCAAAAGTGATTCTATAACAGTTACAGCAAGCAAAATATATATGAATCCGCAGCTAAAAATAATCAACAAATGTGCCATGTTGATTTAAAAATGACAGTGAGCAGCTGTTTTAGGAAATTATTGAGACTAATAAACGGTACATTTGTGACCTGTTTTCCATCATTTGCAGCAACTGATGTGCTCGAGGCTGAGAGTCGGGAAGTGTTGAGAGATTTTGTATAGAAGAAGACCAGCTTCATTCTTTTCTTCTGACATAATGTAACACATGGGATAAGAGCGTGACAGCACTGAGGCCAGCAGTATTAATTAAAAGAAAAATACTATACTGTGCACTATAGTATGACCAGATTCTGGTTAAATGTAAAATCTTTCCATATTATGGTCTGTGTCGTCAGCAGCTGCTCACTAAGTTCATTTCCCTCGTCTGTTTAGCTGGTGACAAACACGCGGGCTGGATTTTCTCCCCCTGTTTGTTGCTGGTCTGCCGCTCGTACAGGGTTGGCTATCGCCCCCCCTTCCTCTCAGGGAGTCGGGGGAGCCTCGCCTCCTCTTCTGATGCAATAGGAACCCCCCTGCAGCAGCACACTGCTGTGCCCGTGAGTGTGTGGTGGTGTATGTATGTTTAATAGCCCCCCACTGCTCCCCTTTGATGTTCCATTGGGTTGCCAGCTCGCTAGATGCACACACAGTCATGGGCGATACTCCCACTGCAAAAACACCTCCTAGATTAGCAAACAATTATGCTACGTTGGACGCAAGTGCACACATCTTGGTGCGTGCGTGAACTTGCAGTGGTCATGGGAAGTGTAATTATGGATAAAGTGTGCATATATTATAGTCCCTCTCACATGCTCCCCCACATCCTCGCCAGCGTGTCTGTAGGGACGAACATGGATTCTAACACCAGCCTGCGACTGCTGCCGCCGCTGACACTGTCAAAAGCACAATGGGACAGAGTGCTGCATAATTCTCTCCTTTTCTTCACTCCCAGCCTCACTTATACAAATATTAATCCTCCATTTTGCGCCTCTTGTGCTCACGTCTTTCTGTCTGGCGTGGCCAAAGTAATCCCAGCGTATTGTCTTCTCTCTTCACCTTTTGTGTTGAATTTGGAGGAATGTACCACACTATGGGCTCAGACAGGGGAACGGGGATCCTGCTGAAGCTGTCGCCAGTATTCCAATAATTCTTCAGCCATCTTCCTTTCATTGTTTCGTTCGTTTCCGAATGAATCCTCGGAAGCCTATTGCTTGTGGGGGTTTCCTTCTGCTTGCAGCCATAGAGACGAAGCAGAGGAGGTAGTTGATTAAAAAGAAAAATCATTCATGCGTCCTCAGAACGATCTATACCGTACATATAATACTACACCTCATTACCATACATTACACCGCACCAAAGGAGTGTGAGGAGAATGTAAATAACAATGGAACCGCAGCTATTTAAAATCTTTGAAAAGTTTTTGGACATATTTGTGGAAACCGTGTTTAAGCCTAGAGCCTCTCGAGTGGGCGTTTCCCATGACAACGGTGGAGTGACAGCTTGGAGACGGCGTTGCTAGGAGACCCGTTGTCATCTTCCATTCGTCATCTGCACTACCGACGGGGGAATATTATATACCTCATGAATGTTTATACAAGGTGTTACTTTGGCATTTTAAGCTGACTATCCCTTTACAAGCTGCTGTTGTTCTACTTGGAAAGAAGGTAGTTGTAGTAGTGCTTGTTGTAGTAGTAGCTGGCTAACTTTAGCGATGATGCTACCACACCTGCAGCTTCTGCACTCTCACGATGTCTGTCCAGCATTATACTGTAGAAAGAAGGTCTGGCTGGTGTTTGTCGCTCTTCCATGAGTCAATCCAACGTACGCCGATAGCTGTCAAATGACAGATGCCTCCTTTTTGATAGGATGAAGCATTTTTTTGTTCTTGTTTTGACTCATGTACTGTATGTTAGCATCATGGCTCTCAGTGACCGCACTGTAAAAACTACATTTACCAATGCGATTCTTTACTCAGCAATGTTAAACAAAATGGTACGACGAAGAAGAGTCATCTGCAAACAGAAAAACATTTTCTTTTTGTGAAGGATGATTTTTTTTTTTTTTGAAGGATTTGTCACTTCAGGGAGCCTGGATGCTTTGCAAGGCGCTCATGTGCGTTTCACGTGTCTCTCAGACAGAGTGCAAGCTGGGTATTCTCTATACACGGAGGAATCCCCAAACTTACCCCTGCCAAATTTGTCCCAGAGAGCTAGTTCAGCTCTAACCCATTCAGACAAATGCTTTTGTTGCCCTCGTGCTGTTTGGCTGGTGATATGATGCTCGGTGGAAAATCGCTATTCCCCAATCTGACTCGGAAAGTAGCGGCAGTGTTTTCCACCGCTGAAAGGCTCAGGAGTCCGGCTGCTGCAGTGAATCCCCGACTGGCTTGCTGACTGACTGGCACTGTGCTGAGTCACGTGGCCAGAATCACTTATTGACACTTCGCAGCGAAGTCGCTGCCATCTGCCAAGACTGCGAGGTTTGTTCAGCAGGCTGTACGTTAATAAGGCTGAACTTGGTGGGAAGCAAAAACAGGATGAAAAGTTCCCACTAGGTTTTTATGTGAAAGGCAATTATCTTTCTAACTGTAGGCTATATATCTGAAGTAATATAGAGACCAAACGGGAATAAATGCTGTATTTTCACTGGATACTTTGGCTGACTCGATGATGTCTTTATAGATGCAGTAAAAAGCGGGAGGTCACACGCACATCTCCTCCAATCACTGCAGTGTATATGAGCTCTGATCAACCCGGAGTCACAGGTTCAGCAGGGACAATCTGGGGAGGGAGGTGAACAAGAGGTTTCCTCCTCTCACTTTAAAACACCTGCCCTTGAGCAGGGCAATTAACCCCCAGCTGCTCCCGGGGAGCTGCTCTGTAGGTAATGAAACAACACAGAGGCTATATCGGGCAGGGAGCATGAGCATGTCATGTGTGCCTCCTTCACCTGCCTCTCCTCCCTCAGGCTGTTGTTTTAAAGATACGCGGCCTGTCGACTCGCCTCATTCTGTAATAGCTACTTTGTAAATGCCAGTTCATATGATGTGAGACAGAATCGTACTAGCACAGCATGTCTGCCGACTACTGGGGATTCAGATGCTCTCTGGATAACAAGTCTCACCGGAAAGGAATGCCACGGTATGCTGCAGTAATGCCCATGAAATCTCAGTTCGGGGGTTCGGGGGGTGTGGCAGCTGCGTGTTGGGGGGACATTTTGCAGCTGTGCACAGCTGCCTCATCAATCACGGCCCTGTGTATTAGCTGGTGGGAAATCTGGGTCTGACCAGTCACTCGCCGCTTGAAAGGTGGAGTTACTACAACACTGGGCAAAGGACACGTCTGCTGTTGGAGATGTTCGGGTGTAAGCTTTAACAGCATGACTATAAATACAAGCCTCTAAAGATTTCTGCCAAGGAGAGGAGCTAATGAAGCTAAAGAGTAAATGATGACGCTCCTTTCATGCTTAACAAGATGCTGGAAGTAAAAGTAAGGGTCTCTTCAGAGGCATCTACTGCGGCTCTCTGATGGCTGCAGTGAGAAGTTACTATACATGTTGGATATTTTTTATAACTTCCATAATGTTAACATCACCCTGTTTGGCTGTTTTTGGTAGTAGCACGTGGCATTGCATGTGGTCAGGGCTGCAACTGTTAATTCTGTCGATTACTATTCTAACTAGAAAAACTGCATTTCCTGAAGAAAATGCGTGTGAATGTTGAAAAGTTGTCGCTAAACTGGACAGCTGCTTGAATGTTGAATAATCCGGAAATTGTATGAATGATGTGGAATGTTTTAATTTTTTGTTGAAAGGCTGACGTTAAACTGGATAGCTGTGCAGAAAACTGCAGAAAATGCAGAAATGTGAAATGAATGGCCAGAATTACAAGCTGAAATGCATCAGCTGGAAGAAGCATAGAGCTGAAATACAAATAAGCTGAAAGCTAAACTGTGATATTGTAATTAATTTTTGAAGAAAGCACAATATGTTGAGTATAAATTGTGGAAAAAAAATAAAAAGACCTAAAAATTTAAGTTTGATGAAAGGCAGACGCATAAACCATAATGTAAGAAGAATGTGTTGGTCTGAATGTGGGAAGAGCTGGATTTGAACCCCCAACCCCTGGGTTGGAGGTCAGCAGCCCTACCTGCTGTGTGTGTGTGTGTGTGTGTGTGTGTGTGTGTGTGTGTGTGTGTGTGTGTGTGTGTGTGTGTGTGTGTGTGTTACTGTGAATGAGCTTAATTAGCTGCACCTGTTTACGATCAGCCACTGAGGGAGACTGCAGCTAGAACACAGACATTCAGCCAAACTCTCCCTTTAAAACAAGACCCTGTA
>JAVQJV010028388.1:0-10304 GCA_036024995.1 Gadopsis bispinosus | reverse complement strand
AAAGTCACTGTATTTTGCTGTTACATCACTATGTTTCCTGGTGCATCACCTGCACCAACTGTCTATCAGTAAAATAACACTAACCCATCTGAAAACAATGTGCATCTCGCCTATGTCCTCATGCATGCAACAATAATTAAAAAAACAAAACAGGGATCTGGTCTTAAAAACATTACTTCATAGTGCCACTAGTGGTCTGAACAAGGTGCCTTTAACAACAACTACAGTATACTGGCTCCCAAAACAACAACTGGTCTGTGAGCTCATACAGCATCTGTAAAACAACCACCTCAGTCTTTTCTTTGCAGAGACAATCTAACATTTTTCTTTAAAAGACTGTTAGTTCCACCTGTTTGTGTGTTTAATTTGCATTAAGCCTTTGAAGAGTGGTTAAAACGTAAAGTTACTACACTGCATAAAACAGAGGGTACTACTTTTAGCATCTTGTTAAAAGTAGCATGACTGCACATAATCAAGTACAGAACAGCTCTGGGGTCATATGGTAGAAAAAAAAAAATCCTATGTGTAATCTGTGCCCTGAATCCGTGCACTCAGATAGTGTTTTTTTCTACATAGCAGCAGATGGAATGGACCATTACACACATGTATGCATTTCCTCATGGAGCATTCCATACAGACTTTGCTTATCTCGTGCTAAGGGGGGGTAATACCCAAAGGCCAGTTAAAGGCTAAAGAAATGCAAAAAAATGCAAACCGTATGCACGGATTGTGAATAGCACGGATTACACATAGAATTTTTTTTTCCTACCATATCACCCCAGAGGGGCTTCGAACTGAAACGCAGTTAGGTGGATTAAAAAGGGGTGGCATGATATAGTAAGAGAGGTATGGGCACAAATGTATACTGAACTCTTACTTAAAGCCAAACCATGTCCTGTAGAGCCTGTGAAGTCGAAAAGAGGTGCAAATAAAATATGTAACAATTAATATTTTAAGAGGCAAGTACTAGAACTAAAAAGTGATTTAAAAAGTATGATTGTCATTAATTAGTATTGATTATGATGATGATTTCTTGTATGTTACTTGGAAACAGTTACCTGCTGTCGTAAGTATCAGAGTTTAAGTCAAACTTGTACGTGGGTTGAAAGTCCAGAAGTCCTTCTTCAAACTCCTGGAGCATCTGCTCTTTCTTCTTCATCATGGTCAACTGACAAATCGACAACACACACATTTCATGACCTCCCAAACTAAAACAAACACAGCAATGAACCGTGACAAATAATATTCATTCATATGAATTTTTAATAGTCAAACCTGGTCTTTGCTCCACAGCAGGTTGTAGTTTTGATTGTTGATACATGAGCGGATAAAGTGCATGCCATGATCCTGAATTCGGAAGTTGAGATCGCCAAACCAGAACACCAGCCTGGACCGACAGAGGGACCGAGGAGGGAGGAAGGACAGCAAGAAACAGCGGTTGATGGACAAAAGAATTATTGAAATATTGAAGAATTAAAGAAAATTGACCGTACAGATTTTATACTAGCACAAAAAAAATTACCTTCTGCAGATACAGTGAGATGAATGAAGCTTCAAGATCTCCTTTAAGCTCTGTCATATTTTGAAAACACTTGTTTGGGTAAACTGGAGTTTGCATTCTGAGCATCTACTCACCTGTGGTCAACAATTTTTGGAGCCTTTTTACAATCAAAGGTCTGCGTGTCTATGATGTACTCAAACTCATCCACTCTCTCGGTGGCGTATTTCATATGAGCAGCCAAGTGACAGTTGAGGAAACAGAGCATGTGGCCATAGAAAGACAGGCGGACAGACACGGCACCTTTGTTACCCTGTGGACAGGGAGAGATAAGAAATAGAACCGTGATTTCTGTTGAACTATTCCACACTTTTCATTCCAATTTGAACCTATGTGAGAGACAAACCAATGCTTTTACAACTAAGACAGAAACAACTCATGAGCTATTTTTGACATTCTGAGCAACTGTCATGTGTTTTTGACACACTTTAAACCCTTTTTATTCCCTCCCTTATTGAAAGAGGAACTGTGCCGATTTAACACATCAAAGTCTGTTTGCAGGTGTTGGAGAGTACCACTGCATACAGTATGTGGCCAAATGTGTAGAAAGTCTTGTGTCTCCAGAGTGATGTCACTTGAGTCAGTGTCAGTTGGGTCTGAAGACTACAAGTTTGAAATTGACAAAAAAATGGGGGTGTGGTGTTAGACCTCTGTAGCCCACCCCCCCATCTCTGACTGAGGCTAAAAGTTTGGTCGAGTTGCACTGTGGGTAATGTACGCCAGTGTGTGTGTATTTTGCCAGATGAAGGTCTAGCACCAAAACGTCAAATAAATGTCTTTTTGCAATCTACTCATCCCTCTCCTGCGCACCTGTCTTATGAAATACATATGCCAAGTGTCTTTCTGTTCCGTCTGTATTTCTCACCCAGTAACCAAAAATGCCTGTTCTTGTGTAGGTGGTCTGGATGTCTCTGATGAAGGGGATGTGCTCCAGTTTTGAGAAGAAGAGCAGCAGCAGACCCTGCATTCTGATCGAGGACACCTGAAACACACACACAAAGTCATTACAGTGCAACATAATTCTTTAATTACAGAGGTTCTGTGCACTTAAAACATGTGTTTGAGCAACACACTGTTACAAATCAGCCCTGAACCTGGGCCGCCAATGCTGACAGAGTCAACTGGTTGGGACCTGTATACGTCATGAAATGTACATACAAAAAGACTCAAATCAGTGTCAGTCAGTCTCCCCCATGTCCCCTGACCCACACACTACGTAGCCACGAAGCCATGCCTCCTACACTTGGTGTTCCCTCACTTGTTGTATTTTTTAAATACTGAATGCTGGGAGAGAGGCTTCTAGCTGAATTTTTGCTCATAAATTTGATAGGAAATGTCAATATTAACACCAGCAATGATGTTTCATCAGTCAGATCATTTAGTTAACAGCTCAAAAAACATGTTTGAGTGTGCACAACCTCTTTAATAGCCATCAAGTGCTCTCACTTTCTTATGGGGGGAAAAAAAAACTGACAAGAAAATTGGTGTCGCTTTTTTGAGAAGATTTGTACCTTTACGTAATTCCGTGGTGCCAAGGTGGACATAAACAGATGACTCCATGGGTCATCGAATGCAATGTCCGACACAAATCTCAATGGCCTCGAGTACACCTCCTGCAAACTACACACACACACACACACACCGTCTTTAACCCAAATCTAGTTATAAAAACAAACTACTGACCCCGCCAAGCCCTGCACCACCTACCCGATGACGTAGAGGTCTGGGCTCTTCAGGGAATTCAGATGAAAAAGTGAGGTCAAATCATCTGGAGGATCAGCTGTGGCCACGTTCCATGTCACCATGTGTAGCCTACAGGCACGGAAGATTAAAATTTTAAAAAATTACATTTGTGCAGCACTTACATCCACAAGTAGACATCTCCATCAATAATACATGGACAATGTTTAGAACTGAATAAGCTATAAGGTTTCAGTGTTTCATTTGTGACATGCAGTGGCCACCTGCCTAATATTGTGTAGGTCCCTCTTTTGCAGCCAAAACAGCTCAGCTGTGCTGTGGTATCTAGCACCAAGACATTATCAGCAGATCCCTTAACTCCCTTGCGAGGGTGGGGCCTCCATGGATAGGACTTGTTTGTCCAGCACACCCCACAGATGCTCAATTGGCTTGAGATCTGGTTAATTTGGAGGCCAAGTCAACACCTTGAACGTGTCGCATTCCTCAAACCATTCCTGAACGACTTTTGCAGTGAGCAACACACACGCATCCGGCCATCCACATGATGGAAAAGAAATGTGAATCATCAGACCAGGCCACCTTCTTCCATTGCTCCGTGGTCCAGTTCTGATGCTCACCATTGTAGGTGCTTTCGGCGGTGGACAAGAGTCATCATGGGCACCCTGACCGGTCTGCGGCTACGCAGCAACAACAAACTGCGATGCACTGTGTGTTGTAACACCTATCTATCAGAACCAGCAATTTGAGCTACAGTAGCTCTTCTGTTGGATCGGACCACACGGGCCAGCCTTTGCTCCCCACGCGCATCAATGAGCCATGACCCTGTCGCCGGTTCACCTTCCTTGGACCACTTTTGGCAGGTACTGACCACTGCAGACCGGGAACACCCCACAAGAGCTGCAGTTTTGGAGATGCTATGACCCAGTCGCCTAGTCATCACAGTTTGGCCCTTGTCAAAGTCGCTCATATCCTTGCGCTTGCCCATTTTTCCTGCTTCAACACATCAACTTGGAGGACAAAATGTTCACTTGCTGCCTCATATATCCCCCCCAAGTCCCAATAACAACAAGCCTATACAATGCAGAGAGGCTTAACATACTGGCTTAACACACTGGCTTTACAAACCCCTGTGGGGGCCCTGTGTTGAGTGTGAGTGAGTTGGACAATGTGCTTCCCAATCTCACTGTCTGCGGTCTCCCTGTTAAAAAAAATCTTCAACCCATTTGCAGAGGGAGGTGTTGAATGCCAGATCTTGGAGTTTGGATGACAGGAAGTGGGGGACTATGGTATTAAATGCTTAACTGTAGTCAATGAACAGCAGCCATGCATGGTTCCTGCACCTGAGCTAAGGCATCAGAGGTGGATTTGTTGGGTCGGTAGGTAAACTGCAGTGGGTCTAGGGAAAGGGGGGCGGGGATATGGACCTTGTTGAGCACCTCAAAGCACGTCATCACCACAGGAGTCAGGGCCACTGGACGATAGTCCTTTGAGCTGGCAAGGCTGTTGTTCTTAGACACGGGGATCATGTTAATCATATTAGGTATGACACCTTAAAATATACACCATCACCTTACAACTGAAAAACATCCAGCTGCATCACATCACACAATAAAACAGAACTATATTTCTACTTCAGCTTCATTCAGTGTTATGAAAAGCAACGGCGAGCACATGATGCGAGGGTAAAAGCTGTTACAGTAAAAGCACTGTGGTTTCTACCCCAAGCAGGTCAAGCTGCTACAGTTAACCCATAATGAAAGCAGTCATCCTTTCACCCAGACTTGCAACAGCCTACCAGACTTCTTTGTTTACTAAAATCTATGTATAATCTCATTGGAAAACATTTCAACATTAGGCCTCTTAAAAGAATTAGGAAACCAACTTGCATGCATGCACATACAATCTACTCCCCCTGGGCAAGCTGTCGAGCACCTGGCTGCTCTTTCCTCAGACAGGAAGGCAACACGTTGGTTTTTTTATTCAAATCCGCATTAGATGTGTATTGTTGAGCAACCTAATCCACCTGCCAGAATGTAGTCAGATTTTCAGCCTGGCACACATTCAACCCTCTAAGAGGCAGACAATTATCCTTTCAGAAAAGCCTTGGAGTTCTGGTGCCGGCGGCAGGCACTGACACAAAGACCTAGTCAGCTACTGATCCCAAAACTTCACTCCAATTAAATAACAAAGATATTCTGCAAGTTGTAAACTTAAATGTCACAGTCAAGACTAAAGATGAGAGAAGGAGTAAGAAATAATGTCGCTATTGTAAAGCCTGTCTTTATGGCCAAACGTGGGCAATGTCATCTCGGTCTATGAAAAGCCAAGCTGGCTACGCAACATAGGGTCCCTGAGGAGATATCTGGACCATTGTATTATACAATATATATATTGTGTTCCAAACACAATTTGAGCTCCATTCCACACGTCATCACAGCCCAACATATTGAGCCCCTAATACAAGACCACACAATGATTGAGCTTCTTTACAGTTCTAATGACAGAGATCATTGGTTTGACAGGAAAAACTGTTCCTCTGCATTACAGAGGAATGAATTTCGGCATACAGTGCATAAATATGCCACAGGAACATTTGGTTAAGCAATCAGTGAGTCTGTCCTTACCATCAACCAGCACAAAGCAAGAGGCTACAATGATCTACCATTGGCATTGCAGAAAAGACCACGAATTAACCACCGTTCAGGTGTCAACTATTCCCTGACAGGAACTTTCCATCACTTAAGCAATAAGACACAGAAGCAGTTTCTTCACACATACAATCACTTTCATGAGCAGTAGGCTCAACCATGTTATGGCTGTGACAGTAGCTCACAGAGTATATCTACTTATTGTGCATCAGCCACAACACGTATCAACGCACATGTCAAAAGGTGTGCATATTGTATATAAATCCACTCATCGTGCAGTAACTGTATGTTGTGCATGCCCAGATGGGACTGATGAGTATAGAGGAAAAACCCTCAGACCAAGGTCCATCCAGAAATCTGACATCTTGATGCTACTGCTTGACCACCTTTGCGAGACGCTGGTGAAACCTGGCGTGCCACCATATTATCGATACACTTGGAAAAACATAGTCGTGCATGAAATGGGTTCCTTTGACAGTTTATATGCTGTATATGGATGAACACGTTTGTCGTTTTTAAAGCAACAGTCGTCGCTTGAGTCCAACCTGAAGCGCTCTCCTTCGTAGTTCCCCCTCCTCAAACTGAGGTCCGACTGCTGGGCATCTGACGGCTCCTCGTTGTCCTCCATCATCTCCACACCTGGAAGGCAACGGGGCAAATCCGCTATATCACACTATGGCATCACAAGCCCAGCTGGAGCCCGAACAAAAGTAAAAGCACTGATGTAAAAACAAATGCAATAGCAAAGCACGTGTTCCATAACACTGTTAGCTAACGCTGCGAACAACTTCAGCTTGTGCTTTGCAGATAGGGCTGGAGGTTAACTACACAGTGCAAAATCTAACATATTTCATCTCTGGCTTGAGCAGACTCGACTACTACATAGCTGGTAACGTTTACTTACGCTGACTGCGCATAGTTAACGTCGTATGTGCCGCTGTTGTCATCTGGTGATGTAAACATTAGTGTATAACGCTCGCTACATTGCGCAGCTAGCTAAGCCTAGCTTCATTCATAAAACACATAACACCCGAATTAATAACCTGTATGAGTTAGCGTTTCATCGTATACTACCTGATGTGCTTTGGTAGTTCTGGTTTCCGTTGTTCGTTGTCGTTCCTCCTACTTGCAAAGAGAAGTACAGCAGTAGCCGAGGGTACAGCAGCTAGTGTTGTTGTTCCCGCCCCGCAAGACATGTTCGTTGCTTTCAAAATAAAAGCGCAACATTTGTCACGTTATTTGCCAGCTCTCGACATTGATTTTGTTTAACAGCCAACAGTTCCATGTCTATTTCTTGTGAGCATTTTTTTCTAAGACAGCTACAATTTAATGTTTGTGTGAGGATCAACTACAAGTGATTATAGTACAAGCACTTTGACAGAATGCGTGCACCTTTATGGCTAAGTTAGCGTTTTTAGTCAGTTTGTGGAGATGCTTTTATTCTGAAGGACTCAAGCTTGCAGTTGTATATTAGACTGTGTAAGGGCACCTTTTTAAGAGACCAATTCTCACACACACACTCTATACAATGTACAACTATACAAAAAGCAAGGAACAAATAAATTGTCTTTAATATACTACACAATAACAATGATTGCATTAAAATCCAGGTTATTTCAGTAAACACAGAACAAGACTTGAAAAGTTATCAAGACAGAACTGCTTCATGTGTCAATCATTTTGAAATCTGCTCAGAGTTCAGGTTCTTCTTATATATCATCATTATCACCAACAATCAAAACCTCAAACCAAAGCTTTAACTACATAACAGCAGCTGACATGTTTTTATGAAGCTAAACCAACCACCTGGGTCTTTTCAAAATGAATACCTCATATGTAATATTATATTTATATTCATAAATCATAAGCTGTATTTGTGTTACAATGCCTCCAGCCACCATGTTACGTCTCAAATTACTTGAGAAAACATTAAGAGGGTGGAGGAATTTCCAGTGTGACAAGGCACAATAGTGTGAGAAAAAAAAAAAAGAATTATAATAAAAAACAATAAAAACAAATCAGGAACTTAAAAGAATTTTCTCAAAAGCACTGAAGCCTATTTTAGTCAGTTATAACAACAACAAAAAAACATTTTACGATCTTGGTAAGTGGAATGTACTGGAATGCTGTAGACAGAAGACTTGTGGAAAATTTGCCTTGGTCTGGTAAGTAAACAATAAATCACTGAGAACTAGAAAAACCCAATAACTACAATTAAAAAAAAAATAAAATAAAAGGACAGTAATCAGAAATGTTCAGAGTCAACCCACACCTTTTCCCTAACATTTTAAAATTTAACAGGACCGAATAAGCATAAGCAAGAACACTTCATCCTGAAAACTGATTCCCCAACTTGCTAAATTGTCTCTTTTAAAAAAAAAATACACAAAAGCTGCTGTAGTTGTATTCAACGTAGTACATAAATACACACAATTGCTTTACAATAATGAGCTCTTATTAAGAGCAAATTTTATTAGGATGTAAGGTATTCTTGATTATGCCTATCAAGCTTTTGTAGGTCCAGTGTCCCAGGAGAGGTGTCTGGATGTTATGAACAGAGTCAAATCCTCCTGTATGAGAAAGTGATCTGAAGAGGAAAACAGAACAAGTTCAAAAATAAAATATGACCGACTTATCCTGTTCAAATTCACCAAAACTATATTTAATTTAATTTAATACTTACTTGGTTAGCCAGTCAGCTGCCATCAGTTGTCATCACTTGTCATGCCTTTAACTTCATCATTCTTCCTCATCTATGACATGGAGAGAGACTCACGTTATTGAGAAATGGACAAAAACACCTGATTTCTTTAATTCAGTACAGGCAGTGCTGTTGGGGGAGAAATATTCAGAAGACTACAGCAACATATTGCTGCCACCGCGACTAAACATATTTGCTAATTTTCTCGTTATAATGGCAAACATTCTTGTCTTAACAAGATCCTTTTACATTACATCAAACTATTTCACGTTATTATTATCTTTCTCTAGTCATGGTGGAAGTAATAGGCTGTTGTAGAGGACTGATGCAGAACTAATGTAACAAAGTAAGTAAGGTCATCAGTGCTCTGCCACGAAACAGTGGTGAAGTGTAGAGTATACTGTGCTCGGTCACCTCATCCAGTTCCTTCTTTGTGTCGTCCTCCATGTGTCGGATGTCGTCCATCGACAGATCAATCCATTTGTCGATCCAGCAGAACAGCTGTCTGTGGAAATGGGTGAATAAACGCTTCTCCACCTGGATGGACAGAGCGGTGTGAGAGGAAACAACAGAGGGAGAGGAGAGATTAGGCAAAAGTTACAGGAAGAAATATTAAAGACATGTCTAGTGCATGTGTGGCATTCCAACTCAAAGTAAAATAAATTTTCCTCAGTGCAGAAATTAATCTATTGGCCACCAGAAGGCAGAATATATCAAAAATCACATTTTCTCCTAGAAAACCAACAAGAGAAGAAACAATTTTATACCTTTTGAATGAGGTTTTCCACATTTCCCTGTAGTCCCAACCACTTGAATTCAACAGTGGCTAACTTATAGGCACACATGTGTGGACAGTTGGGGTTGTTAGCGAGTTCTTTCTGCAAACACATAGATGTACAGATAACATAAAACACAAAGCCTCCAGGCCTTTAAACTTAATAATTGTATTTCTTTAATGAAGTGAACCAGAATGAAGAGTGATAGCAGGTGTAGTACCTTCCAGTCAGGTCCCAGAGGCCCTCTACCAGTCTTCACCGACTTAAAGATGGCTGGATCGTTATCTGGGTTGTAGTCCTAAAGAATGAATGCGACCAGTACATATACAGCGTAGCCATGAAAATTATGAAGCAGCCAAATAAGCAGTTTTATTATGCTGAATGTTTAGAAGAGATGTGCCACCTAAACATAAAGGGCGTAAGTCAAAGCAGATGGTAAAACAGTTTTAAAGAATGGCTGGGTACTGGTGGGAAGAATCTGACCCAAAACCTGGGTTTATTTCTAAAATCATGCTGAATTTTGGCCCTTACCTTTGCACTTATGCAACTTCTGTCAGCAATGTCAATGTTAACTACTTCCGTTTTTTCCCACATCTTTTTGTCCAGTCCATGTACCTGTAGCAAGGCAAAAGCAAACCACCAAGGCAGGTCAGTTGTTTGGTAAAGGCAAGGAGGAATCCATATTCGACTTCATGATTATAAGTACATTTCAACAAAAAATAGGGTTTGACCAGTGAAGGATAATGGGCCTCTAGTGATTGTCAAAAATCTAAGATTAAGAGTGCCAGAAAACACAATGAGAGGATTTCATCCCATTTGCTTCAGCTGAACTCCCATTTCCCAACTAAATTACCTTTTTGAAGTCAGACACTTAAAGAGGAGTCAGTGACCATGCTAACATACTTATGTTCAGCAGGTAT
>JAVQJV010028380.1:0-14306 GCA_036024995.1 Gadopsis bispinosus | reverse complement strand
AGAGAGAGAGAGAGAGAGAGAGAGAGAGAGACCGCTTGTCTCGCTGAGCCACTAAAGCCTTTTTATGCCACTGTGATTTAAAGACAAGCCATTCCTTCACTGCTGGTATTTAAGAGGGAAATAAAAATCAGCCCAATCTCCTACTTAATCTCACACTCGGCAACCTTCCACACGTCAAAACACACTCGCACAAAAGCACACACACACTGCTCTGGGTGAGGCTTTAAAATTGTACTGTAAATGGAATATTTTTTATTTGACCATTGTTTTAATTGAAGCTGCACTAACCAATCTTTTGATATTAACAATGAATCTAATGATCTGCTTTTCAAGCAAAGGCTCTGATAAAACCCACTGTAGCACTACCCGCCTGGGACAAATGGCAGACGAACAAAGTGGGACACTAGCTGTCGGTGGACATCAAAACTAAAGGTAAAAGCAAGAGCAAGTATTGGACTTCTACTCCAAATAAATGCTTATGTTGCTCGGTGTCTGCTGGATGAGTAAATAGGCAAGTGTTTGTCATGTGATGAGGTAATACGGCAAAGCTGCATTCACAGCTTGCTGTGATGCCCCCAAGTGCCCAAAGAGATCCATCACAGGTAAGCCAAATGAAAGGTTTACATTGTTGACATCATTTCGCTGCAGCAGTATAAATGTTTTAATAGCGCTGGGTGCTCTACCTGCTGTCAGTCATCAGACACCCACATGGAACAAATGTCTCCACCAAGAAATAATACCGTCTTCTAAACCTTAGTTAGTAATCACAGCAGGTGGCATCATAAACTGTGCGTTTTTAACAACTGGCAAACGCTTAGGAGATATTATCCTGACGTACACAGTAATAAATGAGTTGTACCTGTAAATCAAAATGGCGTTCCCAATGAAAAAACGATCTTGCCCGATCATAAGGACCTCTCTGACAATCATGGACCTTGACACGGCGATGCAGCCTATCCTCTTTTCACGTCCTGTTCACACGATGTCAAGTATGTAACCTTAACCTGTGATGGCCCTGTCTGTCGGGCTGCGAGTTCCATTTTTGTTTTAGTCAAAATAATTTTTTTTTTAAAATATGTCTTGCCTGTAGTTTCTCCACCACCATGATGTAAAAAACACTGCATGTCCACACACACACACGCTCTTAATGGCCTCAGGGCCACAGTCGCCCCAGAGAATTTTGGTATGCATCACTCTCCGTGTTGTCTTCCGAACTGAGTCAGTGTGTGTGTGTGCGTGTGCGTGCGTGTGCGTATTCATGTGTCAATGTCGCCCTGTCGGTAGGAGATAATGAGGCAGTGTGTGCTTCACTCGTCCTACGAACTGGCAGCTAAAGTGGAAAACTGGGAGCACAATTTCTAACTGCGTCACATTGCTGGACTCGGCTGAGGCTCCCTCTGCTCAGCTCATCTCTGCAGCAGCACGTCCAGCCCCCCCCAAAACGGGCTTCAAACTTGTTCCTCAAACCTCAACAATGACAAGCCTATAGTGCCAGGAGGGATTACTGCTGCCCGACAGCCGCGCGTCTCTTTATTGGAGGTTGTCAGGACGTAACTCAGACAGTGACATGATTTAAGAGAGGAGGAGGAATTGCTTTAGACAATACCCGACTAACAGACTGTGAAAACATTGGAAATGAAACACTTAGTGGCTGCCTTTTTCCATCTTGCCATTATGCAGAAACAAAAGTTTGATGAGTTGGTTATTGCAAGTCAAGCGAAAACTCAAATTCCACCCACAGAAGTGTTTTTCTTCTCACACTTCTAGAATTTCGGTTTCTTTTTCTCTTCTGTGCATCAGTACATCTGGCAAATCTGATTTAGTTCACCCAAAAAAAAAAAAAGGGAGAGCTAACATGCGATATACTAACTCAATAGCTTCCTTGAACACAGGAGCAGTGTGGAAATCTTTGTGCTTCACTCTGATGCACTTACATAAGAAAACCTGGATGTTTAGTCTTTTTCATAATATGTGACTTTCGCTTTTAATTTAAAAGTCCAAATATGTGCTTGAGTATTCTAAAAAACGCACAAATAATTGAATGTTCTGAGCTTTTAACAGGGGTTGTTAGGAAAAATTAGTAAAGAACAATCCTCTTTTTTCCCCACACATGGAAGCCACCCAGTGCAATTACAGTCGGATCTATTGGATCCTGAGCAACTGCACTCGAGTGCCCTGCTCAAGGACACTCCACTACCGTTAATGAGGGAGGGGCTCTTTCATTTACCCCATTCAGACGGAAAGTGTGTCCGTGTCCGTTATCAAAAAACGGAGATCGGCTTCTTGGGTTGCACCTGTCCTGGTTGACACTGCCAATAAAGTTTTAAAGCAGAACTTGGCAGAAAATACAAAGAACAAAATCTTGACACCTGACTGTCTCAAGCGATAGGTCAGTCCGAAAACAATGCTCAACGCTTCATGGGTAACTGTCGTCGTTCTTACCTTCTTCTTGGACTTGAAGACATTGCAGCGGAAGACATTACTCTGTCCGTCTCTGGCGATGTAGCTGAAAATCTTCAGATCCTGGGAGTCATGAGACACATAGAATATCCTGAAAGATAGAATAAAATAGGTCAGAAATAAAAAAACACACGATGCAAAAGAAAATCCGAGTCTGGCAGCGCTTCTAAATGTATCTTAAGACGCAAAACAGGCACTCAGCCCGTTTCTCTGGGGTTTCAAAGTGACAAAAATAAACACAACTTTTAGTTTGTTTTAATCCGAAGGCAAGAGACCAAATTTTAGCTCTCAAGCTCAAAAACAAGGGCAAAGAAAGTTGTGATTATACTATGTGTGTGTGTGTGTGTGTGTGTCGGATAGGGGGGGCGGGGGGGTACAGACTTCCCCATAGACTTCTATATTACTTTTATGGGGCTTGGAGACAGGAAGTTTAGCGACACACGTTGAAAGTCAGGTTAACTTCAATTCAAAGTAAAAATAAAAAACTGAAAACCAACATACATTCCAGTGTGAGGAGGGAATGCAATTGCAACAAAAAAAATATCCCGTGTTAAGGAGGATGCAGGGGGAACTAAGTCTGAGACAGAAATAGAGATCGCCTGGTAGGAAGAAGAGAACGTGTGCAACCAGCAGTGAGGTGATATACAATATCCTGCAGAGCAGGTAAATAGGAAAAAATAAATTCGGGAGCAAAAGAGAGAACTCAATCACCTGAAAGAGGGAGAACACTGTATGAGTAAAGCTCTACACTGGATCTAATTTATGACGACAAAAGAAAACACTGCTGGAGAGATAAAGCATCGCAGACGACTGAAACCAAGAAGCTGGAAATTGTCATGTTCAGAGGCCAAACGAGGCTGATGCTTAAACAAGAGAGAATGATTGAACATTTAACAGACACGCTTCATTGTTAAGTAGACCAACAAAAAAAAAAAGATTAACCTGAAATACGCATTTATCAACACCAACTAGTTATTCTTGTTGGAGACGGGGATGAAGAATACACAGTAAGGTCATTCTTGACATTCATCATTGTTTTTCTGTCGATGTCCCCAGCATCATCCCAAAGGGCTTTCTCAAAGTGTTTGCGCAATTCTGACAGAAATGTACTGCACTGCTATCTCGTGCATACTTTTCTGCTTTGCCAATTCAAATTTTCCACTTGTCGCGCTGCCAGATTTAACATTCACGATGATGATGATCCCGACACTCAACACGTATCGGCCCTGTATAATCAAGTTATAATTACACAACAAGACTCGCAGACTACTCCACTGTGTGACTTTGCAAGGAGAGAAAGGGACGGGCAAGAAGGCAGCTCCCAACTGAGAATCTTCATTGTAATAAATTCAGTCATGCTTACATGTTTTGGCTGCCACCTGAAAGTCTTCATAATCCCAACACAATGAGCAACCTTATTACAATGACGATTGTGCCACATATCTTTTGCTCAAATCAAAATTATTATTATGGCACTGGAAGGCTTTTCCAGACCTTTCCGTTATTGCATCCCTACATTGGAAATATATAAAAAAAAAAAAGAGCAAAAGAAGCCAAACCAAAGATTTCAAAGTCTTCACTCAGTATTGAGCAAATTATCCTCATCCATGCTGACGTGGTACAACTGTGACCTGGAAGCCTTCATCATGAGGACGCTCACCACTGCAAAGACTGTGCTCAAAATGATTATTGTAAAACGAGACATGCAAGCTTTTACAAACACTACTTTGCATAGAACCCTTTTAATTAAAACCCTAAACACAAGCAAAAAGACCTACAGTACAATACAGCCTGGGTTCTCTACCTGAAACTAGAAAAGGCAACAAGGTTGCAAATGCTTTCTTATATCACCGTAGCAGAGAGCTTACATGAGCATATTCATAGAGCAAGGTAGCTTCACCTACGCTTGCATGTTTTGTCTGCGCCCTGAAAACTTTCATTAGAGCACAATATGTCACCGCGTTGTCATTAAGACTGCACCTCCAGCTGGCATTTTCAGGATTGCTCAATATAAGGTTCTGCGATGTATGGCTGCATTTTGAAAGTTTAATGAGTGAATGACACCCTGAAGCCAGTGGTTGCTGTTGCTTGATACAGTTAACTTGACATATCAACTGGTTGAAGGAAGCACCAGAATCCTCAGGCAGAAGAGCTTCCTAATTGACCAATTAGTGCCATAATTAGGGGCCTGGTGGTATATTTGGGGTGATTTATCACAGTGAGACAATGGACAACCAGGGAAGAGGAAGAAATTAGGTGGAGATTATGCAAATCACCCGGTGGTCTCTGTTCAGATGTGTGTGTGTGTGTTGTGCACCCTGATTTCTAGTGCACATCTACACACTTAGTGACATTTCTGTGGTATTTGTTTTGGCCTTTTCTCTGGGAGGCAGACTAACTGAGGTCTTGTGGTTTGGACGGTGTCTTTGTCGACCCTACTTAGCAGACTTTCAAAATACCAGAGGCAGCTATATGCAGTGACTCATGCAGTCACACGCACACACACGTGTGCAGAAGTGGAGAGTTTTAAGCCCGATTTCTGGTCCAGTGTGCTTCCGCAAAATTCGAAGGTCCTAGGTGTCAACTCATCAGGCACGGATTAAATCCAGCTTAATGTCCCAGAGACGCTGTAAGTGATATTACAGCCTCTCACAACGAATTTCAACAGTGCAGAAACAGATTTCAAACAATATGATGACGATGATGGGATGGCAGGTTAAGGATCTCAATATAATTTACAGAGCAAAGAGCAAATGTTTCTCATATAATGTTTCCGTTTTTTGTGGAAGACCCAAACCACGAGACTTAGTTATTCCTTTGATGTTTTCTCATCCGTTCTTCTTTATCGTTCTCGTTAAAGGAAAACCCCGATTTGTTAAAAGTATTTAACTTTTATTTTCATAGGCCTCGCCATTTATTCTGTCAGTTCTGATAGTGTTGCACGCACCAAAGTGTGCAGCTCGCTCACCAGAGACGATCAGGTTGTAAACAAGCCAACAGTTTACGTAGATTAGCCACGAACGGGGCTCTGATCGCCACCATTCGTTCATTCGTTGTAAATATTTTGATCGGTGGTCTCTAAACAGGCTGATCAGAAGAGCCGAGCAGATGGCGCAAGACAATTTCTCTACACGCCGCTGCTTCCAGTGGTTGGTAATCAGACCCAAAAGTCCTGATCGGAGCACCCGTACTAGCTACTACCTTATCTGGAGGTAAAACACAGAGCGCGTGCACCTGTCACTTATAATCCCTCAATGCCTGCAAGCATGACAGATTCAACTGTGATGGATGTTAACACGGACAAATCTGGAAATATTTTGACCATTTGTCTTAATTTCTTTTCCAAATAAGTTTGACTTGCCTGCTGGTTTGTTTACAACCTGTCTGATTGTCAGACTGTTTGGGCTTCTTGCCCCCACTGGAACTATTTCAATCCATGTTGCTGTGCTCCCTGACTTACTATGCGAGTCAATCCTGAGCCACGAAAATAGAACCCAACTTGGAATAAACCATAGTTTTCCTTAAAGGAGTAAAAAAAAAAATATATATATATATTTTTCATCCATTCAATGTTAGTAACATTTTGGTAAAGGTAGCAAACCTGTCAACATTTCCAGCTTCATACGATGTGGATGCCGTCGTGACAAAACAGTTTGCAGAGAACTTGCTGGGAAACGCTCAGAAGTAAGGAAACATTATGCACAAGGGATCACGGTGGCACTGAGATTCCCGGGCGCGGTGTGTTGTCACGGCTTAATGGGGGCAGCAGAAACATTTCCGTTCGTGGTTATGTCAACAAACAACAGGGTCTCCATCATCAGGCCGTGTCATCTAATGGAAGAAAAGTGGCCGCTCCCATCCGGCTGCAATTTGCAGAAACCTTTCCATTGTCTCCCCTTTCAACTCTTCCTTTGCCGTGCCTTCACCTCCCAACCCCCAGTCACTGATAATCTGTGTCCCAATAGTTTGCCTTTTTTTATTTTTATTTTTTTTAAATGTAGGCAATGATAAAAAAAAAAAAAAGAAAATGAAACGTAACACGCTGCCAGACAAGTGATGCCCAGCCAAGAGTGAGTCAAAGTGAGCTTAGCTGACAAATCCCTGAGCAGCGCAGAGATGACGGCTCAGGTACGTCTCCATCAAGTGCCTCTAACAGGAACAGCTGCCAAACATCCAAGTGAGGACGCGTCAGGTAGATCAGATCTCGGCGTGAGAGAGGCAGGCGTGACGTGAAAGCCGCCAAAGATGGTTTACGGCGAAATAAATCAGACTACAAAAAACTGCCACGGGGAAAAAAACGTTTTGCTTTTCATTTCAAGGGAGTTGCTTTTCCTGTTTTACAGCTGCATCAATCCACAAGATTGTCACACGAATAAATGTCACTTTCTGCTCTCCGTCAATGGGTCAATCAGCACGTTAGCACGTAGCAACGCAATTGAACACAGCTGAACAAAAGAATTAGAGTTGTTATTCCCAGTGCCTCAACGCCAGCCAAACGTCGAGATGAATTGGTGTCCTCGCTTTCAGAAATTAGGCAGTCAGCAATGACACACATACTGATCCCAATGCAGGCATTGTAGTTAAACAGCACCGTAGTCAAAAAAAGGATAGACTGATCGTTAATAGCGCAAGGGGCGTAACTTTCCTGCTAAATATTTACACGCTCTGTAATGCTGGTGATCGATATGAATCCTTTTAATTTTAGATCGTGGGAGATAATTTGGAGGACAAATCTGTCTCTTGGAAACATCAGTGGTGAATGATTCTTACATTGCAGTGCGTCTCCCTCGTCATCGACTCAAATGTGCAGAAGCAGAGTTTCTACACCTGCAGTTCACTCAGTAGACCAGATATCTCGGCTCGTAGCTGCTACTAAGGGACACTGGGGTCATGCCGTCTGTATTTTGGGACATGTTAGTAAAGTGCTGGGGACAAATTACACTGTATTCCAGTGTTTCTAAGACTCTGTATTTAAAACAAACTATACTTAGACCACACAAAATATAAAAGGGCTACCATTTCCCCACCAGAACCATCTCCCTGGCTGTGTGGGTAAAATAAATGCTTTAGATGTTCATGCTGAGAAATAAAGTTTCTAGACAATATAAATGAACAGGTAATGATAATTCAATTCAATTATACTTATATAGCGCTATATCATAACAGTTATCTCATAGCACTTGTTAATATAGAGCAAGTCTAAACCAACTCTACATGCATATAGACCCAACAGTTCCACCGTGAGCAGCACCAGGAGACAGCGGCAAGGAAACACTGCCTTTAACAGGCAGAAACCTCAGGCAGAACCAGGCTCTGGGTGTGGGGGTCACCTGCCTCGACCGGTTGGGTGGAGAGTGAAAAGATAGAGGGGTAGAGTGAGAGCAGGATGTGGCGTGGAGGGTTAAGCTGTTGAGCCTTGGCCGTGGGGATGGAGGCTCGAATCCAGCTCCCGGCCATATGTCAGGTTCCTGAATTAGAGCTGTTGTTATCTGACTTTCATCCCGGGGGTTGGCGTTCCGATTCCAGTTCCTCCCGTCCACATGTCGAAGTGTCCCTGGGCAAGAAGTGTCCCTGGGCACTGAACCCCTAAGGTGGCCCCTGGTTGTGGGTCTATCTTGGTCGGGAACAGGACAGGGATGTGCACTGGACTTGGTCCCCGGTCGCCATAGAAAGCTGACCACTGCTCCAGCTCCCCTCGGAAAAAGGATGGCCGGATGGATTGAAAGCAGAGGATACATTTCAAGGTGTGTGTTTGAGCCGTTCTCTGCATATGTGTATCATGATTGACCATTAAACGACCGAACGGTCCAATTAATTATTAGGATGAAAGAGAAGCACACAGCAGCACAGTACAATTCCACATGCAGAAGATGTAAAGCAATGGCAGCTACAATGTTACAACAAACAACCAATAGCATCAGCAGCACAACAACAGCTACACTAACAACAGTAGCGGCAGCAGGCGGTCCGCATCCACTCGGCCAGACCCGTGTGCATCCAGACTGCGCAGAACCAGGTCCCGAAGATCCAGACTCCACACACACATGATAACATGTGAAGATACCAAATAATACAGATTGAACTGATGACGTCTCGGTTTCTTGACTGCTGCTCCCTTGGCAGATATACAAAGAGAAATCTCAATACAAAAATGTTTTTTAGGCTATGCTCTCTTAAAATCGAGTTGAAGATGTTCTTGTATTTTTATATATTTATATCTATGGTTATTTATAATGATTTAATTTACAGTTAACCGTACCCTCATCTCACACTGACTGTTACTGTCATCTGTGAGAGTAAAGTTTATTAGTCAGGGAGAAAATATCTTGGCTCCAGCATATCGGTCACTACTCATTAGTAACCAAATTCTAGGGACCGTTGCCAAAATGTCGTGATTTGTGGTATTTGATGTCTGCCTCAAACATCACATATCCGTCGAGCTCTGGCTCTCCCAGAAATAAGCTTATAGTTTTGATTTTAGGATTAAAAACGTTGAGGTGACCATTTGATTTAATCATTTTATCTCACAAGATTGTTTTTACAGTCCAGGTCCATCACAGGGCATTTAGCCCCTCCTCCCCGACTCAACTGTGATTTGTCGCAACTGCCGTTTAACTGTAAGGCGCATTTGTGTCGAAATGTCTTTCAGTCAGGGAAAACATTTTATCTGAATGAAACCCCTGAAAAGACGACATCAGAGCAATTCTGCCACGACGATCGAAAAATGGCACTTATTGTTATTGCTGGTGAGACGAGATCAAATGGAAAAACACCGCAGTTTAGTGCACGAGGCCATGACAGAAAGCACAGAGTGAGGCCGAGTGTAATAGGGAGATGGACACAAGGTAAACGAGAGGATGGAGAGAGGCAGAAAGTGAGCGTGTGAAGGATTATGAGTGAGTAGCTCGATGGCGAGAGCGAGAAAAGGGTGAGACGGGGATCACCAAGGACTGGAAGCAGATGACTGATGACTCGTCCGGCGAGTTAAAGTTCAGCGGTGCATTTGGAGTTTGACAAAAGAACGCTGCCGTTCCTTCACAGTTAAACCTGCTGCAGCCTCGTCTTCATCAGCGAAACGTGTCCAGACACACTGCCGGCGTCTGTTTTAAAGGCTGCGCGGGTTACACGTGCACAACTAAACATGCATGGAACCACACACACACACACACACACACACACACACACACACACACTCTCACTCAGCTAACCTTGCTAATAAGCCCGTCTTGTTAACAGGCTAGTCGATCACGCGAGCGGGAGCTGTGATGCGATGTTTGAGCAATGAAGCGGGCTTGTTTTAGAAGGCCTCTGTCATTTTTCCTTTGATAAATTGCTGCCTGTGAAACACAACTGTGATAACTCAAAAGGCCAAGAGGCAACGCGACACACACACACACACGCACGGGGCATTAATACAATAACTCACCTGTGCCAAATCAAGCTGTAAATGTCTGGGTGTGTATTTTAGCAAGAGCTAAACCGTAATTACAGCATTCTCTGTCCATTAGGCTAATTGGTTATACGTGTTCCAAAAGGAGAACACAGGATGTACCATCTCTGCCAGCTTAGTTTAAAGTCTGTAACTGGTCTTCGGGACATGTTTTACATCTTTTGAGGCGGTGCAACTTTTTAATAGGGGTCCAAAATGGTTGCTGTGGAAGCAAAACTTTACAACATAACGTTTTGTCTTCATTCAAGATTCCCACCAAAAGACATGATGGGCAGGACTCTCGGATAAGAATCGTTGGGACACATGAACACAAAGGGCCATTGGGAAAGAGATAAAGGATTGTTGAATATAACATTATGTGATTGTAATCAATAAGGAATGATCATTTGAAGAAGTAATAGAAATCATATCGGGAGAAAAGCACTAAAAAGATTTTTTTTTACTGGGATAATAATAATGATGCACTGAACATGAAAAAGAGGAAATGTTGTCACCCTGCCTGCGTGAGCCAAAGGGCGTTAGCTCGAATGAAGCAACGTGGAGAAGTACCTAGCATTCTGCTAAGAAAGTACTCTTCTCCTGTATGGATGACTCCTCTGCAATTACAAAGCACCTAATTTGCACCTAAGCTGATCATCGGCATAGCAAATGACCGGACTCACTTGGGCCGAGGCTGCTGCTGCAGACCGAGCCAGCTGAAGGGTTCCAGTCGTTCCAGTCGTTGCCCCTTGTTCTCATTTTAAAATCATTTTAAAAACATGTTTGATATTAATGACTGAAATAGGGCCCACTGACATCACATGAGCAATGCTTCCTAGAATAAAACCGCCTGAAAGCGGCGACGTGCTGCCAGCGAGAGCGCAGCTGCCATTTTATAATGAACTTCATCAGGTTTCAGTACAGAGCCACAGCCACACCTGTGGTTCTCCTAACTCTCCTTAAGCTGTAACTGTGGGAGTTAGCCTGCGTTGCTCTCTTCTCTACAGTCACCATCTCGTCCAAATTTAGCTCCATTTACACAAGTTTCTTTCCCTTTTCCGCATGGATTGCCATTGAAAATTGGCAACACTTTGTGATGGATGGCAGTTTCTGTTTTAGCACAGGAACACACGACAGCTTGTGCTGTACCCGGATTTTGGCGGTTGCCTTGTGACGTCTGTATTTATTCAGTTGTTCGGCATGTGCTCGCCTCTGTCAGCCAAGACTGAAAAATGTCACGTGTGATTTGCCCACTTTTTGTAGGTTTCTGCTCTGTTCCCAGCTTACATGATGAAAAGGAACTACAGAATCTAAAACCAGTAGAATTATGGAAACATACATACAACATTTGCCCTTTGACCTAAAGCGTACTGTTTGGCAACAAAGAGGTAAACCAGATGTAGTCACACAGCATACTGATCAGGCATTATGTTGATTAAAAGTGACTATGAAAGGCGGCGTGAAAAGGCAGAGGTTCATTATCAGAAAAGCTGTTGCGTCAGCTCAACCCGTGTGCCCGCATAAACAAAAGCCCAGAGATTTTATAACGCTGACTTGGCAATTCTGGAAGAAACACAACAAAACAGACAATCATCTAGCAGGCAATTCCCCAATACACTTGTTAAAGTCAAGGTGAGAGGTTAGTATCTAGGTGTCACTTTTATTCTTTACTCAAAAAAAGGTACGCGCCCCAGTTTGTGCACGTATGTGAGCACATTTTGGGGTCTTTTCTGAGAAATTAGGTCACTAAATCAATATCTTAAGCCCTTCAGTCAAGTGAGCTCAGCTGAGACAAACTGAATAATAAACCCACTTTCTCTCACGTGAACACAGAACTAAAAGCAATTTAAAACAGTTAAAATATTTATGTTGAAATTTGGTATTCTGCCTAAGCGGTGTGGACCTCCGGGAAAGTTTGTTTTTGGTCGTGCGTACACGTTGATGTGTGGATATGTGCAATAGAGTCTGGACTCTTAAGGTGCAAGAAGCTGCCAAGACAATGTTGCAGACATCCATCCATTTTCGTCCAGGTATCCGGGTCAGGGTTGCGGTGACACCCGGCTAGGCAAGGCTGTCCAGGCGTCCCTCTCCCCAGCAACGCTTTGCAGCTCCTCCTGGGGGATTCCAAGGTGTTCCCAGGTCAGTTGAGATATATAATCCCTCCAGCGGTTTCTGGGTCTACACCGGAGTCTCTCCTACAAGTTGAACATGCTCCGAAAACCTCTAGGGGGAAGCATCCTGATTAGGTGCCCGAACCACTGCTCCTCTCGATGCGAAGGAGCAGTGGCTCTGCTCCGAGCCTTACCCTATCTGTAAGAGTGAGCCCAGCCACCCTACAGAGGACACTCATTTCGGCTGTTTGAATCCGCAATCTCATTCTTTGGGTCACTTCCTAAAGCTCCTGACCCTAGGTGAAAACTGGAACGTAGATCGACTGGTGAATCGAAAGCTTTGCTTTGTTGCTGCAGACAAACGTGACAAAACTAACATACGTCATTGAGGATCAGTTATCGCCCCAAATTAGGTTTCATCTCCGGCAGTACGTCCTTGCAAACTGAGATTAATGGGTCCGATAGGAACTTTTAGTTTGTTTATAATTTACAATAAATTTTCGTCCAGCATCCAGCTGCGAACGTAACATTTCTTAAGGGACTTGCATGTTCAGCTTCCCCTCTATCTGCACCGTTTCTCACTCACTATTTGTTTACCTTATTTAGTTTCATTCCATTGTTACTCCCGTCATCCCCGTTGAGGCCGAAGCCATTTGTTGTCCTTGTCGCAAAAATTACATCTGCAATATTGAAATAAGGACACGACACATTATGCATCAACAGCATCTTGCGAGGTTGACTGACTGGATCGGATGTGTGAGCAGATGAGGCGGCATACTGGTTTTTTCCTGAGTCTCCAGGGAGCTACAGAAAGAGGAGACGGGTGAGACGGGGAAAGAAAACTAAAGCAATAAAACATCATTCGAACTGCCGGGGATGAAAGTGAAAAGAAAGAGAACCAAGTCCAGCAAAAGCAGATAGAAAGCTCATGTGAGATTACAGACAGAGGGAGAGCTGGAGATACATAAAACCGGTTATAAATATTTTATAAATACTTTTTCCACCACATACAGTACGACCGAGATCTCATGTGAACTTATCAGTGTGAACAGCAAAAACCTGCGGGGCCTCGTATGTTTAAAAATCTCTTCTGGACCATACAGCAAACAGTACAATCCTAGATACAGAGGCATGCAACCTACATGCTACGATCATTTGTATTTGAATGTGGAATTTATTTCTCATTTCCTCATCTGCCATTATTTCAGTACTATGACAACTTGGCTGAGTCATTCAAGGATGAGACGGAACAATGAAGGAGTGGATGTGACTGGTATTTACACCATGATACAGTTAAAACTCCAGAGAAAGACCGCAGAATTCTTTTTACAAGCTCCATGGCGGCTTTTATTGGTACTACAAAGTGGATACATCTGAAAACTGCTAACTCTCTTTAGTTGCACTGCTGCACGGTAAAGTTTCCTCATTAACTTTGCCCTCTTGTCCTCCCCTCTTCACCTCACCTTCCCACCAACCTAACAAGACTTCGGCCCAACTGCTCCTCCACGTCCTTTTCTGCACCTCTTCCACCCAAGACCTCCCTCCCTCTCTCTAGCGGCGAGGATGTTTTGCCAACTGCTGTTTCCAAGGTCAAGAACAAACTTTAAATCTCAACTCGAGCGTGAAGAAGAGAGCAGTGAAGTGCTCGGAACAAAGGGATTTGGAGCGTGCGCTATGCCCTGACAACTGAGCAATATGAGGAAGAGTGATACGACTGAAAGCTCCACAACGGCTGCTGGTGGACCTTGCGAGGCCCAGCAACGTATTTAAGCGTTGATACACGACACTTTATTATTGGGAGCAGTTATAATAAACATTTTACATGAATTTAGTGACAGTTTAGTGGTACTTCGGCCTCGTCGTTATGTTACTCACTCTGACCAGACTCACCTCCCCTCAGGCACACTGGACCCAACACCGACGCTTTGCTGCGTGGATGGTAAGCTAGATGGGTTTTGCCTACGGCCAGAGAAGCTATGGGAGAATCTATGAGCCACATTCACAAGTCGACAGGTAAAGAGAGTGTTTCTCTTAATACACACACAGTGCTTACAGCATGAATCGATAATACCGGTCTAAATACAATGTGTGGTTGCAATAAATCGCAAAAACAATGCGTTTCTGGACCTTTTCAACACTTTTGCAGGGTCCGTACAGCTTTTTAAGATTAAAATTCAAGCCAAATATTTCCAGACTCGCAGTGCCTTTATCGCCACATCTACATCATTACTATGAATGCCAGGAGACAGCAAACAAATAAGGCGATAGGATGGTTTCACTTCATTAAAAGATTTTTGGTTTACATG
>JAVQJV010028379.1:0-20032 GCA_036024995.1 Gadopsis bispinosus | reverse complement strand
ATTGTTGAAAATGACTGGCCTGTGGTCTTAGTACTGTAAGAGTCAATTTCTGTCATTATCATGTTGGTGTGTGACATTTACAATAAATCTGGCTGATCAGAGGTCTGTGTGTGTGTGTGCGTGTGTGTGTGAGAGAGGAAGGGATGGGGTGATGTTCATGTGTGCCCATGTGTATGATGTGGCTCTTTGCGGTAACACAGTAAAAAATGTGGCTCTTAGTCTCTGACCGGTTGGCCACCCCTGTTTTAGATCTACTGTGTATCTTTTGGGTGGTGAGCTGCGGCATACACTTTTTCTTACAATGATAAATGTTGTTTTGAATTTTATTAAAACCTGCTCATTAGTTTTTAAATATTTCCTACAGTGACCTAATAGAAACCACCATTAAAGTCACAGAGGAGAGCATCTTTTTCTTCAGTTATGTCATTTATATCGTCTCCTGGTATATATTGTCAAATCATCCAACCCTAATCCATCCTTGGGTAATAAAAGTTTCATTGCATTTTAACATTCCAAGATATTTTAATCCTGATAAATCTAAGAATAAAATTTGCTTCTAATGTACAGTTAATGATGCAGATTTGTGTAGATCCTTATCAAGCTGTCTGTATATGAGCATTGATAAGTTAAAGAGTATCTGTGTAATAATCACCACTCTGCCTCCTCTGACATCATTATCAGAGCTAAAGCACAGAGGCAAAGGGGATATTCAGCATCATACTCTTAAATCTAACAGATACACAAATAAGAGCGTCAGTGTCCAGCCTACTCACCGAAGTCAGCGAGTTTGAGCTCTCCAGTGTCGCTGATGAGCAGGTTTTGTGGCTTCAGGTCGCGGTGAAGGATGTACCTTTGGTGGATGTAGGACAGGCCTCTCAGTAACTGGAACAGGAACAGCTAGAAAATACAATGAACAAAGAGAGACTAATTTTAGAGGCGTATATATGTAACTATGACATATATCTATGTACAAACAAAGATCTGTTAGCACATGCTGGATGATTTACATGAATATCAATAGTCCTTTAATTACTATCTTCCCATTGGTCTCCCACTGGCCTACATCTACTTCTCTCTGCAGACGTTGAGTGCAGAGGTGTGCAAAAACCCTTCCATCATTAAGGAGGGGCTGTGACTTCATTCCAGTCTAAATGAGAACATTCACAAACCCCAAGTTATTTACAAATAGCTCAATGAAATGCTGTTTCTCTCACAAAGACAGATGCACCAAAATCAATGCTGAGCCATCAGTCAAGAACAGAGCCATCATTTGTTTTCACCTGACTATTGAACAGTGATCAAACTGATGAGACAATACAATTCCCATCTGATTTCACAGCTGAATTATTGGGAAGTGCTGCATTGACTAGTCAAATGGTAAATTAAACTGTCTATTCCTTCAGGATGACCTCTTCAGGACATCAATTGTGACATTGATTTAACTTAAAAAATGTGATATTACGGGGGTGTTTTAGAGAGTGGAAACAAAAGAGAAAAGTGACAGCACAAATGTATAGAGGTGTGACATTATTCACATTCATACGGAGCTGGGTGGGGCTGACTCCTCCTGTCTCTGAAGGGAGGCAAATCGATTGCACACAGCATGACAGGAAGGCAGTGAGGCGAGAAAAGTTCAAATCAGCAATCTTTGATCCTGAAGGGTTTGAAAAAGATTTTTGTCCCAAACCAAATAATATTTGTTCCCAGGTCCAGTCTGAAGTCAGCTAACTACTGTAACTCATGCAGTCTCACACAGAGTATCGTTTATCTGTGTTTCTCAAAAACTGAATGATTTTTGAGGTTCACCATTCATATTCTTAGCTGTGCCCTGCACATCTGGTCTGTCCCGCTTTGCCTTTAGGACTCCTTAGTTGTTTTGCTATCAGCAGAACATCAATCAAACAAAACTCCACAACATCACAAACAGAATATAAATGCAAAATATGCACATGTGAACCACAACTGTGCATTGGGTTCATTTACAGGTGATAAGTGCAAGCCTGTGCAAGTGCAAGTGTAAGCCTCCAAACTGTTTTGCTGTCTGCTCAAGAAAAAAAAAGATTAAACACCGACAGCAGAAATGATCTCGAGTTATTTGGACTGTCTGAAGATGTCAATACTAGCCCTCAACCCGAATGTGTGAAAAGATATGTCAGCTAACATCACTAATGGAAACAGTTCTGCCGCGTAAGCTACTTCCGCAGATAACATTAGCTGTGCAGCATCTCTCTCACCATTATCACAGGTGCTGTCAATATGAACATGACACTCATTTAATCCAGATAAGAGATAAATACAAATACTGTACAATATCTGCACATCAGATGCCTATAGAAGTGCTGCAGTGCAGTTTCTGCAATGTCTCAATGCACATCAACAAGCGTTGTTTTCTTAATGCAAATTCCCCCAACTCAAATCATAACTCCAAATCATAACATTCGTCGGCTTATGTTGGTGTAGCATGGCCAGGATTGCTGCAGCAGTTTGTTCTGTAGAACAAAGTCCATGACTTTAATGGCCTTAAATATGGTCAGAACCAGTTTTGATTCTTTATCCAAAAACAGCCAGGCAAATTGTCTTATATCAGAGCATGCTATAATGTATGATACACTATATAATTCAGATCCTTTTGAGTTAATTTAGAGGAAGTTAGAACCCAGGGTTTGCATAATGCATTCTGTGTTTATAGAGTTGGCTTGGACTTGCTCTATATTAACAAGTGCTATGAGACAACTCTGTTATGATATAGCGCTATATAAATAAAATTGAATTGAATTGAATTGAATTGTTTGGTGGTATGCTTAGAGCATGTGACTACTTAATAGCCTTAACTTAAACTACCTCAGAAAAAGGTTGTATTTATTTGTTAATGTTATGTTAGCCATCATGACTATAAAGGTTCTGCAAAATAAGAGACTAACCGTCGACAGTTATGTGAATGCATGTAGCCTTTTAATCACCGTGTCTATTACCTGTCCATTCTAATAGGCCATTTGAATGGCCTAATTCTGTTGAGCTGACCGTTTAACCTGCAACGGTTTTGGGAATGTGCGAAATGGTGTTGATTAAAAGGAACACAGATGTTTCTGTTTCACTTCGTCTCTCTGTTAAAATAATCTATTTCAGCACAATGCTTGGGTGCTTCTTGTTCATTTGTGCTTATGAGAGAAGTAATTCACTTGGAAAAACTGCAGATCAAAAGCAACTACTATAGTTATTTAAAACAAATCAAAATCGTATATTAAAGAAAGCAACACTAATGAAACGCTCATGAAAATGCATGATGCACTTTTGCTGACAAGCCACGTGAATACATATTAATTAGCATTTTACATTTTCAGCTAGTATTCTGCTGAAATTAAACACAACACCTGCCTACGGAGCTCATAAACCCAAACTGCACCAACTAAAATATTTTTTTTTAATAAATGCATGCTGCAAAAAGTGTAACTGCTGCTCAACAAATCAACAAAATGTATGTACATAAAGTTAGTGCTACATTAAACTCTTGTTTTTGTTGCAGACATGTCAATCACTAAATAATAAGGTGTGCATGATCTAGAGATCAATTTTATTCAAATTCCAGCATTTCGCTCTCATTTCTCTCCTCTCATACTAAAGTCTCGGCCAATTAAGTTGATTGAAGCATCGTGGAGTCCAATCAGGGACGGGCCGTGTCTGGCATCTGGAGTCACTGGGTCAACAATTCACTATTCCTGTACTCGGTTTAGAGATGAACTGCGGTGCAGGAAATTAGCATGGGAAATGTGTGTTTACTCATGTATATCAAACACACTTCAGAAAAGCCCTCGCCTTGCTAGGAGTGCAACTGGACAGTAATAGAATAAATAAAATCACTCTTTTATTCTGTTCAGTCAGCTCTTAAATGCAAACGTCAAACCTTTCTTAAAAGAAGCTTTTTCTTTTTCTGTTCTGCTTTGACTGAAACGGCTCGGTTGCATTTGCATTCTAATATTTGAGGAAAAGTAAGATGTCGAGAGCACTTTGTGGAGGCTATTCACACAGAATGTTTGGACAATAAAAATAATACTGTATGCTGTTCTCAACATGGCCACGTTTCATGTTAAAATATGTAGGTCTACTCTATCAATAATTGGCCAGATTTAAACCCCTGTACACTTTAAATGAAAAGGAGGTTTACGTCACCTTTCTTCTTACAAGTCAAACAGGCTCAGCATGGTCAATGGTGAACATTTGGCTTGTTGACATTTCAGACATCTGCTTGCCAGACAAGATCACCCAACCATAATAAGTGACTATGAGATGTCCATCTGGGTGAATGTGTTGAGCGGAACCCTGCAGTTAAAGGTGTGACTGCACCAATTAACCACTAGCGCGACCTGAAAATAAAGTCTGAACAAAGTAATAGGCACAAACAGAAATGAATATATATATATATATATATATATAACAGAAAAAACCTGAAGGAAAGGTGGTTGTGAAAAAGTGGAAAAAAATATATATAAAAGCAACAAGAAGAGTGGTCACTTTCATCACTTTCGCCAACACATGAAGGTTTCCTCACTGACTGTGGATGTAATTTAGTCGAAAAGCACTAGTCTGGTTCTTAAATGGCTTATGACTCAAGGTTTGGGAAAAAAGCATTAACATACCATTTTTTTCTGACCTCCACAATTGATTAACTTATGTGTAATAAATTAAGCCCTAGCCAGCAATAACTGACCATGGCAACGCTGTTGGGGTAGCTGATAACAGCCCAGGAAGCTGTAAATAACAATAAACAGGTTTTTTGTGGCATTTTGTTGACAGACTGGATCTCCTGGATGTTTTGGCAAAGCGTTAAACAAGTGAAATATTTACATAAATGAAAGCATTATTGCACTTCAGATGTTCACAATTAAACTGCCACTGCAATAATGGTGGCATTTTAATGATAACCTGAATGTTCCTTAACAAAGAAACACCAAAGAACAAATCTCCTTGATGATTCATCAATACTACAGGGTTATTTCAAGGTCATTGGTTATAAATAATTTGAACGCTCTTTTAGGAATGATATTTTCCAAAATGTTTGTGATGCCTGATGGCAGTAAATGCTACAGGACCCATCATATAATTTGCTGATGCCATGGAGAAGACACTGGAAAATATTGTAGCAATTCTTTCTAGCACCACACCTCCAGTTTGTATCCCAACTGTTTTCACAGGTTGATTAGTAATCCTCACGAGGAGTCTCCCATCAATGTTTCTAACTTCACATTAACTGTATAGCAAGGGAATTTTAAACTCAGTGACTGAATGATTCTTACTGCAATGTGTTCTGGGACTTGGCTTCCCTCCCAAAGTTGTTAGGAGTACAAGGCTTGTACTTTTTACTTTTATTACTGTCTGTACTCTACCAGCAGAATTTAACGTCCATCTTATTGGAAAAACTGATGGCCTTTCATCCCTGTTCATCTGACGTGTTCATCTGACGTGTAAAACATGTTTGCACTCACAGCTGTCTGTCTGTCTGTCTGTGTGTGTCTGTGTGTGTCTGTGTGTGTGTGTGTGTGTCTGTCTGTCTGTCTGTCTGTCTGTCTGTCTGTCTGTCTGTCTGTCTGTCTGTCTGTCTGTCTGTCTGTCTCCCTCCCTCCCTCCCTCCCCACAGTGCTCCAGGAAACCAGGAGGGTAGAGGGCATCACCCGGGAGCACCGATGTTCCGCCCTGATATTTTAATATAAATCTATATCTAATACCAACAGGAATGTAGTTATTTATTAAATGTCTAGTTAGTGAAATCAAAGTACTATGTTGAGGCATTGTTATCTTGCGGCCGTCAATGATAATGATATGAAGCAATTTGAAGAAACATAATGGCTGATGCACTGACATGTGAATCATGGGAGTGGATCGTTCCCCCACCCCCCCCTCAGAATATTAGTGAGCACCTTCGGGTAGAATAAATATCTGGCGCCCTCGCATTATTTGTACTTTCCTGAACAACGGATTTGGATTTGGGTACATTGCCGTCCTACCATAGATCAACATGTAAAACGTCAAAAATTGCCTGAACTCTGTTATACGTACATGTGCTAAGAAACAACATGCATCTTTGATTATAATATATACCTTTGAATATAATATATGCATAACTGCACCTTTTGCTTAAGTGATGTAGATCTTGAACAAGCAAAGCTGGCAGTTTGTGGCAGATGTTTTGATGTGGCAGTGCCAGAATAAATGTATCAGTCTTAACTTAAACAGGACACAAAGGTGTCATGTGCTGTTTATTCATGCGTGGACGTGTGCGTGCGCTCACCTCTCTGCAGAGCTGTCGGGCTCTATGAATCGAATGAGCGGGGGCGCAGACAGTGTTTCGGTGGCAAATATTCCTCCCTGCAGCTGGACACCGAAGCCGTTGAGCGGGTCACCTGTTAGGACGACCTCACTGGTCTCTACGTGAACCACCTGGCCACCCGGACCCACTGAACTGGACGCCAGGGACACTAAACACACGTGAGAGCGATGCTTTGATTATTCATTCCCCCCTCACATCACAGTGCAGACAGACAGACAGATGGAGCTTACGGGAGCTTTTGTGCTCTTTCTTCCTCTGCCGTCGTTTGAGCAGCGAGTTTCGTGGACTCATGGGAACTGTAGGCCTGGGCAGGGTGCTGGAGCTCTGGCTACTGGGGCCCGACGTCGTCGTAGAGCCGGGAGAGAAACTGGCAGATACCAGAGCTGCAAAAACGAGAGGGAAAAGAAAGACGATATGCCTTGTTCCCTTACTGCAATACATAGGGAGGAGGTAAAGAAAGGAAGAAAGTTTACGTTCTTACACTTGCAGTAGTCGAGGCTGTTGATGGTGTTGTTATTTGAGGCAGTCCACGACTTGTTGAGGGTGGAGCTTGTGTTGCAGAGGGTGGAGTTTGGAGGGTGACAGTAGTTCACGCAGGGGTCCCAGGAGTGGGGGTGGTCCGACTTCTGAACCTTCACTGGAACACACACAAATTATCTTGTGAGGACTTCCAGTAATTCCCTGGAAGCTTACCCTAACCCCTTAACACGTGTTAGCATGTTCAACACCCACGGTTATCAAAACGTCAATGGTGCCCTGTGGAGTTCAGTGTTTCTCGCCAAAACGTGTAGAATGCATTCCCTTCCTTTACATCCTTATTTGCTAGCTTGCAGCCTTCTTCATACTTGTCACATTGTATGCTAATGAATCTGTAATTCATTGGCATATCTCATTCTATATCTATACACTGGGGCTACAAAATGCAAACCTGATTAAGAACATGCATTAAAAAATGCTGGTGGGGTGTGCCATCCGTTAAAAGTCACTTTCCCTCAGATGTCGGGGGAGAACCTCTTCTGGGGAAACTCCCACTGAGACCATCAGCACACGATCAAGGCTCACGTCTGACAACCCACACAGCTTCATGCGTAATTCCTCACTACACACACACTTAACACTCAACTCTGAAGCTGATCCTAAGCCGGCCCGCGCTGCCACATCCGCCCAGCAGAGCGTTTGTTTCCTCGACATGCGAGTCATCTTATCTAAACCGCTCTGTTGGCGGGAGGTCTGAGGGGCATGAGTCTTGGGCGGCCTCAGGGTGAGATCTGAGAGATGTGGATACGTTTTCCTGTCTAATCCACCCTGAGTAAAAATAAAGTCATTACATCCAGTGAAACGCACTGCGAGAGACGGATCTGCTGATAGGAAATGGCTGATGCACACTGGCGGGACACACACAGGAAAGACACTGCACAGACTTATGCTCACTTATAATTTACATACGTGAGAGAAGATACTTCAATACACACAAGATCTATACTGCAGTAACACACACTGCAACACAACCAAAAAAACACACACACACACACACGCACACAACTGCAAAGCCTTTAATCAGTGTCTATTAATAAAGCAGCGGCAGGCTGGCTGCAAGGTCTCCTGCAAGGCCATCGGTATCCTAATGAGCTGTGGTCAACACACACACACACACACACACACAAATACATGCATATGCACACAACCGTGTTCACACAATCGTGATTAAAAGAAGGAAATAATTAATTTTGCTTCGCAGAGACAAATGAAGGAGATGCGAGACGAGATGCCGACCTTTTCATTGTGTCTGTGTGTGTGTGTGAGTGTGTGGACGGTTAACATGTGTAGCTTCTAGTACTTTCTTTAAGTGAACTTTTTTTTTTTTGTAACTTCAACATAGACAAGAATAAGATGAGATAGAAGGGCAGGAGGGAACAAAAACAAGAGGGAAGAGGAACAAAGGAGAAAAGATGGGACAAGAGTAGAGAGAGGGGGACAAGATGAGAAAAGAGGGAAGGAGATGTACAGAGTTGGAAAGAGGGAAGAAGAGGAGCTCGAGACAGGAAGAAAAGAAGAAGACAAGAGGATGCGAATTGAGGGGAAAAGAGGAAGGAGACGTAACAAAATATTATTAGAATAGAAGAAGAGGAGGAGGAGGTGTCAGGCCGTAAGCAGCGTCTGACAGCATGCAATAGAGGTGTAATGACTTTAATTAAATACCATCCTGCCTTTACACACTCCCTGTCGCTCCGTTCTCATTCATCCTTCACTTCTCTTTAGAACTTCCTCTCTTCCTGCCGTTGTCATGCTTAGATGAAACCTCCGCCCCACGCAAAACTCTTTGGAAAGTAGAACTGAGGCCGAGGTTTTGGTCTATTTCAGTCTAGAATTCGTCTCTGTTTTGTGTGTCTCTCTCTCTCTCTTTTTTTTTTATAATCCCGCCTCTCCCGCGAGTCTCTAATTAGGTCAAAGAAAAATGCAACGGAA
The DNA here is from genome assembly GCA_036024995.1 of Gadopsis bispinosus. NCBI lineage: Eukaryota > Metazoa > Chordata > Actinopteri > Centrarchiformes > Percichthyidae > Gadopsis > Gadopsis bispinosus. Next base: position 11,244 of record JAVQJV010028379.1, on the reverse strand, counting down.
AAAAAAATACGAAACACAACAACAGATTTTTTCCCCATCAACTAGGAAAATGAATTCACGTTCAAGCTTCATCACAGGTTCCACGTGCGTGTTTCCATGTGTGCGTGTACACGTACTCATACTTAAGCTGCGAAGCATTAACCCGGGATAATAAAGCAGCCGTTGAAATCGGCGTTTCCGCTGTAAAGCCACCGGCACGCAGATGAAAAGCCATCAGTCGGCTGCGGGTGAAGAAACACGCCTTCAGCCCAATCGAGCTCAAAGTTGCTGCCGCAGCCAAAATATTCCTCAATCGTTGTTCTGCGAGAGAGGATGGCGAGTAGAAAGACACCGAGATGGTGGAGTTATTTAATTTTTTCCTCTCTGATCTGCTAAATTTGCTTTGGGGCGACCTAATTGGGGCTAATTCCTAACCAAATCTCTGCTGCGGTTTTTTGCTCTGCTCTAATTCTGGCTACCTGAAGGTGTGATGACACGAAGCTCAGGAATTTAAATACATATTGCTTCACAATCGTAAGCATCTACTGATTTGGCCATTTCTTCTTCATTAGTGCTAGCATTTGTCATGCTGAGGACTGCAAACACTGCCATCGAAAGATTGTTTACTTCAATACAAAGAGCTCTGGCCGCCTTATGAGTACAGTAATAGTTCACCTTTGTTCACCGTGCTCAGCAGGCATTGGCCGTGTTGGACTGCCTTTGAAAAGTCCTCCGCCCACAGTGAATATGAAATCTTCTTATCTTCCTCCTTTGCCAATATAATTGCGCATTACAGATATCATCTAGTTTGGACAGCGTGTAGGGCCAGGTGCGTTGTGTTACACCGCGAATAGAAGCCCGCGGCAGACAGAATTATTTATTTATTTTTGTCTGCAAGTCGTCTGATGCTTTCTGAGTGTAAGACTTACACCAGCTGCGCCCGTGTTCACAGAAGGGCCTGCAACTAACCGTCATTTTCACTGTCAATTAATGTGCTGATTACTTTCACAATTAAAATCGATCCATCTGTAAATCTATAAAATATCAAAAACAATTGTGAAATATGTGTGAAATTCTTCAAACGGCTTATTTTGCCCGAATCAACAGTCCAAAACCCCAAAGACTTTTCATTTACTGTCATAAATGACAAAGAAAAGCAGCAAATCCTCACATTTAAGAGGCTGGAACCAGAAAATGTTTGACATTTTTCCTAGAAAATGACTGATATGAAAAACTGATTAACAAAATAGTTTATCCATAGATGAATCGAGTGATCATTAAAACTCTAGTTACAGAACTAACACAGTACAGCGATGTTTAGGAAGACATTCAGCATTTTGCATGTCGCGGCCACAGGTTGTGTTCTGATTGGTTATCCACCTGAAGAGGGCGGGTCTTAAGTCATATGAGCTGATCTGAGGGCAGACGAGTAGAGATATGGAAGCATGAGAGTGCCATGCTACAGTATTATCAAAATGGTATTGTACTTTAGTTATAAATCTAAAAAACAAAACTGCCATGAGAACCACACAATGTAACTGATATATCCACATTATACAGCAATGAGTTAGTTCCCTGTTGTTTTAATGTTTGTGCAGCGGCTGTATCTCACATTAACACTACTTCTGTCCAAAACAATCACAGCTTTTCTATTTTCCAATTAAATATATATCCCTTTGATATGTACTCTCAGAGCTGATATTGCCCAAAACACAAGAACAGCACCAAAATGTATATTATGTCACATTGTCTACTGAAATAATGTCCAGGACATTATACAATAAATGTCTGTAACTCACTGAGGAAAACTTCTCATGGAATTCCAAAACACCTAAATACAACTTTTCACATTGAAAAAAGAAACAAAAAAAAAAGAAAAAATTGCCAGGTTGTTTTTGACAAACATGGTATGCTCACACAAAGGGAAAGCATGATGGAGACTTTACACTGCAGCAGAAAGAAAGCATAGGTCCCCCTGAATCATATGATGTATGACAGTTGGTACTGACTCAGAATTGGCAACCTGGCATTTCTTTGCCTATGCACAGTCAGGTCCATAGGTAATTGGACATGGACTATGGACTATGGACTATGTGCAAAAATGGCTGTAATTCCTAAACGGTTATTGTGATCTTTTTGTTAAACCCCTTGAATTAAAGCTGAAAGTCTACATGTCAGCCACATCTTGACTGCTTCGCTTCAAATCCATTGTGATGGTGTACAGAGGCAAAAGCACAAAACGTGTGTCACTGTCCAAATACTTATGGACCTGACTGTAAGATTAAAAGGGTTAACCAACTCTTTAAGCCTCCAGTGGCTGAAAAGACAAAATTAACATTTTAACAGGTAAATAAGAGGCTGGCTAATTAGCTGTGGGAGGAAATACAATCTTTGGGAAAAGCATGATGGATTTTGGTGGCTAGAAGACCCATTGTGAACAAACCAGGGATGTTTTACTTACACACACACACACACACACACACACACACACAGAGCCTGTATTGTGGTTTAGGGCTGGCTGTGAAAACCAGACTGACAGCCAAAAGCTTCATTCTCATCAAGAGATTATTATACTCATTATCTCCGAGACACACACACACACACACACACACACCTCATCTCTAAATCACTTTAGTCTAAAATGTATTTACTACACAGCTGTGTCAGCACATATCTGACACAACATGATCAAACAGCTGTCGACTCGGGGAGGACAACACAAGGTGTAAGAGAAAAAAAAAGGAAAATGCTGAATTTGAATTTGGCCACATAACTAAACACACACCATCTGGTTGACAACAGATGTTATAACATAGCAGGATAAAATAATGCATCATACTTGATTGATAATTACTGTGCAGTCTTTTTATTATTGTTGGTGCCATGAGGACACTTTGTTTCCTTGTTTTATTTGGTTGAGCGTATATTCATGTCAGGTCTGCAGTACTCTTGCTCTGCTTACTGCCGCCGCAAGACAGAAATTGGCTCCAACCCTAAATGACAAGTTCCCTCTTATCGCTATAATGTACGTCATTGTGGTTTAAACAGCAATATATCAGAAATCTAAGTAAAATCATCTCAATTCGATTTTTCAAACTAGACGGATGTTAGATGGATTAAAATGGAGGTGCAGAGGAACAGAAGCTTGGTAGACCTGGTGGACGTCTGACTGTCACTTGCACAGAGACACGCGGCTGATACACCCACCTGTGTCGTGCCTCTTCCCAGGTAGCCTTGTTTGATGGGAGGGGAGGATTTCTAATTTCACCAGTTCTGTTGTGCTTGCTAACAGCTGCGTTGCCTCCAGGACTGTGCAGTGTTCTGTAGACGTACCGTCTATGGACAGCAGGTGATCTCCGGCATGCAATGCTCCACATCTGGCAAAGCACAGAGACGGGGAGAATGAGGAAGGAAATGCCGGACAAACGGTTTCTTTGCTGTTGCAGAAATGCTTCGCATGACGCGCTTCAAGTGCTTCATGTATATTTCAGAGGCGGACAGAGAGTCGGGGAAATATCCTGTCTCCTGTCAGTTATGGGGCTGGACACAGCCTGTGTGTGTTTTAGAGAGAGAGAGAATATGTTGAATAAATATGCAACTGATGCACATCTGCAACCCAACTGCACAGGTTTGGTTTCAGGAGTGGGAGGTGACATAATGAAATAAAAAAGCTAAATGTATGTAAATGCTACTTCCTGACATTTAGCAAATAACACACCTGGTTAATCACCTTGGTTATTGTGCTCATTATGGTCTAACAACACACATACGCTAACACTTTTAATCACATTTAGTTTCACTGCATTATATTCATTGCATCTTTACCAGCACTGTCCTTTGCTGCCTTATCTTTGTCTGCTGTTCAATTCCAGGGAGGCTTTAGGATAATATTGCAATTAAACATTGTGACCTGTGAATCAATATATGAATAACTTCTTTTCTTTCCTGAAAAACAGTTCGGTGTTTTTATTCTTTTTTAAGTCCTGAGTTTTGTCTGCAGGTCTTCCTCTCAGGCTGCTACGCCAATGAGAGGTGAGACCCAGAATAAAAACCAGTCCGTAGAGTCAATGTGCTGCTGCTTTAGACCTTATAGCTGAGGCCGTGTGCATATTGTGCGTGTGTGTGTGTGTGTGTGTGTGTGTGTACCTGTCCACCACACTGCCAGATTTAACTCGGTCAATGACAATGACCTGCTTGTTTCGATGGTTGGCCGAGGTCAGCGTGATACCCAGCATTGCTCCTGGCGACTTGGCAATTTCCACTAATAGCGGCCCGGAGGCGTTCGTTACGGTGTCTGATTGGGGGAAAATGTTTCACATTTTAGTCAATTTGCTCTTTACTCTGATCTGATGCTCTTGTGCATACGAAAAAACAACAGTGACATAGCAGATATAAGAACATAAGTGAGCCTAGCAGATGATCTTGGGGAAAAACCGCCCTTGAAAGCCACAGCCACCAGATGTGACAACCAGGGGATTCTTTGCAGAGTCAAATCGAGCCATGTTACCCAGAAAAAAAACAAAAAAGGCACAGCTCAGCCCGAGGCGGCAAGAAATGCCAACAGATCAACAAAAAAAGTCCCATTTTTTAATTTCAGTGGCATTTTAGTCGTCTAGAAACTTTTGCCGCAAGCTTTAATTCATGTCTGTGTGTGTGTGTGTGTGTGTGTGTGTGTGTGGTCTCTCACCCATGATAGTGACATCGTACTCTATCTGGAACAGGGCTTCCTGGCCGCACTGAGCCAACACGCTGAGGGCGTCGCTGTGGTTGGCGTTGTGCAGCGGTACGCCATCCACACTGAGGAGGCGATCACCAGGGCGCAGTGTTCCTTCTCTGAACGCGCACAGATCACATCGGATGGCGAAGCACAGTGATTGGACAAGAGACGAGAACGCAGAAACACAGTCAACATACAAAATTGAGACAAACCACATCAGACGAAACAATGATACTCTGTCAAGAGTCTACGGTTGGGAATTTTGTATCCCTCTTTAGCTCCTGCTTCCTTTCTTCCCCATTTCCTCTTTTACTTTTATCTCAAAAGTCTAACTCGCAGCTCATCAGTTATTTCTCTTCTTCTTTAAAAAAAAATCACTTTTTAAATTACTTGCTCAAGATCAAATGTATTCTTGGGTAACGGCCATTGTTGTATATGACACGATGCGACAAAATGACGGTGAAAATTTGCAACAGATTACAAAACCATAAAAGAAAAATCCCACCTTTTCCACAATTCCCTTTCTTATCATCTGCACTTTCTGTCACTTCCTCTTACATCCTATTTATCTCCTGCCTTCTCTTTCTGAAAGAGTACCCTTCTCCTCGTTACCTATTCTTCTTTCTTCAATCCCCACTTCCAAACAATCCTTTCCCTTCTTATTTCTTCCTCTTACTCATTTCCTTGCTCGCCTACTTGTTCCGAGCTTCTCTCTTCTCCTACCGCCACTACTCCCCGTCTTTCTGATCTTATCCTCCTCTTTTCTCTCCTCTCATCTGAGACTTACAGTATCATTTGTCTTTAGGTTCATATGGAGGACAAACACAGTGGAAGCAGCACTGAGATGACAGATGATACTCCTGTGCTACGGTGTGATCTGGTTTCAATTCAATTATGGTAACTTTGTTTAATTTATTATGGTAATTTTTTTAAAGTCCCTGGTTGACAAGAACACTTTCACAGACTGGATGTTCAATATTTTAGAGGCACATTTCAGGCAATTATTTAGATCTCTGCAAATGGATATGGAGCATTTTGCTTTTATTTTTCCAGATGCAGAGGGCTGCATTAAAGAGCTGATTAGATGCTTTATGCATGATGCCAGGGTGAGTAATACAGAGTTGCCATCATACCAGCCAGAAGTTGTAAAGCATGACACGGATAGCCCTGAAGCTTTTAAACAACATGATGCAAGCTAAGCTGAGACCAAAAGGCTTTATTAAGGCAGAGTCAAATAAAAGCCTGTCAGAAAAACATCATTAATCTGCCCTTGGATCTACCAGTTGGAACAGTTATAGTGATAGTACAGTTCTTTTTAAATCAATAAAAAAGCTGCAGGCCTTACTCCAAAGCCAAGCATCAAAATGTAATGTCTGTCCTTTGACCAGTTTTCCATTTACACACACACACACACACACAAACCCCAGTCATGGTGGTTATGTACGAGTTAAGGTGGATTTAACTGTGCTTTAGGCTGGATTTTCCCTTTAAAGATCACGCTAACTTAAGTTGATGGTTGAAACAAAGTCTGAAGGACTGACATTTAGCCTGCTTTAAGGCCCGCAGGCTCTATCTGTGTCTTTTCCTTCTGCTCACATGATGATGCAGTAAAAGCAGTTTCTTTCTCATCCTAAAAAAAAAACAAAAAAAAAAACTATTCTTGAGTTGGCACTTTAATTCCCACTGGGTAATGCTAAAAAAGTGTAGGCACTCCTGGGACTGTACGGTGCTGTGGATTAGGTTTTCTCCAATTGGCATATAAATGGGGTATAATGCAGCGTGGATATCTCATTCGTTTCCCCTGACCCACATTTTGAAGTTCATTTTCTTTAAAATGGTGTTAGGTGAGCAAAATAACTCAATAGTAGGATAGAATTTAATCTTGTCCCACTCAGTCTGTCAATCTTTGCGTGCACCTGTGGAGGGTCAATTAGGATAAGGCCATGGATAATGTAAAACCACTAGTTCTGGTTGACCTGCAATCAATTTAGACAAAACTGTCCATTTGTTGCTGCATGCAATTATTTCCCTGATAATTGTTAAGCCATGGTTAACTGATGGAAGCTGCATTCTGAGTGTTGATTGATTAATGCTGTGTTTAGTGCCCATGTGTATTACTCTTAACGCGAATAAGCCTCAGGAGAACATAAAGATTCAACATAGTGCTGTACAATAAACCAATTTTATCAAATTACTAAGAATCCCTAAACTTTACCTGCGATGGGCTAACTTAAATATTGTCAGTAGTTGTTTTTAACGCAAGTTAGCATATAAACACAGTTCAAGTAATGACATGACGCAGTTTTCTATTTTCATACTAGCTTATTTATTGTATTTCATGACACAGCTTGTTGTTGAATTTGAGTGCAGGCCTTTCAGTTAGTATTCTGCTGTCACATTCATTAAAAATAAAAAGTACCTTCTTTGGGTCTCATGGATCTTTTGTTGAGTCTTCTCTTGACCACGTGCAACAACTAAAGATGGCCTCTTCTACTCCTCAAACAGGCAGTGGATGAGGCCAACTGTCCTACTACTCCTCCTTATGGGAGTTGGCAAACAACTTCATGGTGCATTACTGCCACCAACTGATATGCCACCAAGGCACTTGCAAACACAATACTGCACAGCTTTCCTTTAGCCACATTCCACCACATGAGTTGCATACTGTCGAGATGCATTGGCTTAACTTACAGCAGTAGAGTTAGCCTAAAACTGACATTTGGATCTTTGATGGAGCAGTGACAGAATGCTAGCTGCACACGTGGACATACTGAGTGTTCCCATTCTTCCTGCTGATGCCTCACGTCTGGATCCACCTCTGTCTTCTTAAAGGTTCAGTTTTTGTGTTCTTATTAAAAAAAAAAAAAAACGTAGTTCTGGGTTCCTGACCCTGTTGGAAGTGCATCCCACCACACAGCAGCTTTTAGACATGTTTTTGTTGTTAGCCAGCGGACCGAAGTGACAAAGTCAATGGAGATCTGGGCTCTGTCTCTACGTACTTGACCTGAGATCCTCCAATCCAGTGTCTTTTTTGTAATAGTTAAAAAAAATTACATACTTTCTTTATCTGTATGTTTATGTTCAATTTAAAATTGCATTGTAGGATTTACTTGTTTCTCCCTGTGTCCACAACCTCTACGGCTAATTGTATTTTGCAGCCTGTCATGTTTCCCTCAGAGTAGGAGGTCTGAATTTCTGTAGCTGTAGATTCGAGTACTTTATCAAGGAGGATCATTTTAACTGTGTAAATGTGTAAGAATTCATGCACTGGGTCTACACAAGGTTGAATCACTGCTGCCTTGTATCAGTTAAACAGCCACCAAGTTGACATTTCTATGAAAATGTCATGGATTATTACATAAATACGAAGGCGGAGACAGACACACGATGACAACATTAAAAGGGATATGAGGTGATTCATGCCGCTGCTGCTATGAGTAACACATAACTGTCAACATACCAGTGATGGTCATAGGAAACTACACCGTTATCCCTGGGGTTTATTCGCATGAAGGCACAGACAAATCTCAGAGACTCTTGACTTCAGCTGGCCGAGCTGTGCTGTTAGTGGAGGCCAGTGGTCGTCTGGCTTGTCTTTGGAAATCATGGCCCTCTTCACCTCCAAATGATATACAGTATACTGCAGATGCAGTGTATGGGTTTATGGGTGCATGAGCATGCAGTCAGTGAGTGCTACCTGTCTGCAGGACCTCCTGGCCTCACGTAGGTGACCACTAGGGGGCGTGACTTGTGCCAGTCTTCGTGGGTACCGCCTGCAAGAAGAGCTCACGTTAAAGCTGATCACACTAAATGCTGGACTCATACGACTACAAACCTTCACTTTCGTCATTTGTTTCCGTTCAGTGTGAAAATTACAGAAACTTGCTTCACAGTTAGGAATTTATCTCTTTTGTATTTTGGTCAAAGGGATGTTACTGTATCCAGTGTAGCACGGTTTCTGACTGGGACTGTTCTCATTTAAGGAAACCCTGACATCTGAGGTTAAAGAGACAGCTTCCCGGAATGCAGGGACTCCATTTCAAATGTCATTGTATGCTTTAGAAATGGTCCGGCGTTAAGGCAGAGCAACATACAGTTTGCAGTTAATGAGAGTAAACATTCAAATCACCGTAGACTGTTTGTCATGTTGACTTGACCGTTTTCAGCGTCAAACACAAATAAATGATGTGAGCTCTATATTTTGTTTTTACAAGGCAGGAAACAGTGATACTGCAACGGTCTCACACCATTCCAACATGGTGCCATGTCAATCCTAACGATCCATATAGTTCTCTAATTTTACTGATGGTTACCTCTCATGACGAATCCAAAGCTGTTCCCCTCCTTGTGCAAACAGATGTCGATTGTCTTTGATATAACCCCTGAGGAGCTGTCTGGTGCTTTGAGAGGACGGAAATATGGAGGGACAGAGTGAGAGAGAGAGAGAGAGAGAGAGAGAGAGAAAAAGTGGAGTGAGAAAAGCAATTCATACTGTAGCTGGTAAATATTAGAAAATAATATCAGAATATTTTCCTTCTCTTGCCTTATAATAAAAGTACAATGAAAGTTTTGCTTGCATACACTAAACACACTTTTGCATCACGCTAATGGAACACAAAGATTTACTACAGAAAAACTAAAGCGTATGAATGACGATTTAAATTAATGCTACACAATTACAACACAACGAGCACAATATCACTTTGAATTGCACCTGGCGCCCAACAGGTATGCAAATATGGAGTGTGGGTTTTAATTAAGGATGCCTTTGTTCTCCTTTACTGCTATCAGTGTAGCTACTAAAACTTAAAATGCAGTATAATTAAATAAAACTACATATATTTTTGGAGGCGCCGTTGGTGCTTCAGTCAGATAATGAGCTCACCAGGTTCTACCGGCTGCATGCTCTTTGAATTAACAGGCATTCAGACACAGCGTTAAAGGAAATGCAAGGGGCTGCCCGTTGATGTGGGCGTCTGATACAATTAGCTAAAGGAATAGATGCACGAGTTTAAAGGCTTTTCAGATTGGAAAGCGCCGCACAGCAATTTACGATACTATGGCACAGAATATCTGAAAGTTATCGCAGCGATAATAATTTTATCCTTACAATCGCCAGGTAAACAGCAGACTCACAGAGATCCCATCGTGCATTGTGGTGTCATATGTCATTTGAAAGCCGTGAGACCCAATGAGGAGGATACTGAGCAGGAAAATGAGTTTTCCCATAACCAAACCTCCACCAGCCTTAACCATCTGTTCAGTTCAGACACAAGATTCGCGATGAGAGGAAACCGTTTTAGAACGTCACAGTGAAAGGTTGCAGCGGTGTGATCTGGCCTGGCTCAGCGAAGCCAAAAAGTTTGAACTAACATGTACCTGTAGGGGGCAGCTCATATTCCACCTCCAGCAGAACTCGCTCTCCTACGTTCTTCAGCAAACTGATTATTTCTTCATGCCGCAGTTTGGTCAGGTTGATGCCATTCACCGACTTTATGTAGTCACCGACATTTAGCTGGTCACTCCTGCTCGGCAAAGGGATGAAAACGTGTAAACGAGACAGTCTAAATGCATCTATTCTTCCTCTTCGCTGGTGTTGCGCCCACCTGGCCGCCAGTCCTCCAGGCCGTAGGTTCGATACCCGCGGTTTCCCGTCCTTGTCGGTTCCCCCTGAGATGGTGAGGCCCAGTGTGCTGCCTTCTTTCTTCACCAGCTCCACCATGGTCACCCCCCGCAGAGCTTCTAACCAAAACAGACATGCACATAAAGGACAAATGCACACACACACACACAAAACAGGGAAAGAGAAGGACGTACCCCCACACACACAGATGTGTAAAAACACACACACACGCGCACACGAACACACAAAATAGATAGAGATGAGTGGTTAGTGGCTGCCCTCAGTCCATTCTGATTCCCGGATTAAAGGGAAGCCAAGATACAAGAAAGATAAACCAAAAGAAGATTGCTGCTGTGTCCTTGAGTGAGACACTGATCCCCCGTCTGCTCTTTATGACAGTCAGCTGAAATGGCTGAAATGTAAATGTGACGATCAGATAAGATAAGCACGAGTTAATGGGAATTAACAAAGCCTCATTCTTTCATTGTGTGCATCACTCCACTTGAAATGTCCCTGACAGGGATGAAAAGGCCTCGGGAGGACATTCAAATATGTACAACGGTTAGGCGACTTTCAGAAACTTTATGAAAAGGCAAAACAACGTATGCAGAAATATTTAGACTGCAGGTCATTGACTACATGTTACTGTAGAGATTTGTTTTCACTGTGAGATTATTACAGTCTGTCAAAAACAACATAAACAAGTTCAAAAAGGGTGAACACCTCTTTATAGGCATTTGTCGCAGACTGCATGACACTGATTGTCCCCAAAAACCTGACTCTATGACTGTCCATTAAAAACATAGCAGAGCATTTAATCTTACGTTGAAAGCCTTAGCCTGTTATTAGATTACCCATTTTAATCAGTTAATTCAGACTGAAATCCAATCAACCACCAAATTAAAGTAAGGTAGGAAATCTCAAT
>JAVQJV010028334.1:0-19016 GCA_036024995.1 Gadopsis bispinosus | reverse complement strand
GGGGCAATTTTCTGCAAAACGAATACTTTTACTTTTGATACTTTAAGCATATTTTTTGCGAAAAATACTTCTGTACTTATAAATTCTTATGTAGATTTTTAAATGAAGGACTATTACTTGAAAGGGAGTACTTTTACAAAGTTGTATTGGTACATTCTACTTAAGGAAAGGATCTGAGTACTTCTTCCACCACTGCGCATCACAAATATCTTGTGCTTCAAATCAGTGTACATCATCAACATCTTGATCTGATGACCGTGAACCAAGTGCTTGAGTTGCCGATGTTCAGTGTGAACAGCTTGTGTTGGCAGTGAACAGTTTGTAGATGCACTCACGGTAATTTCCTTTGTTGTCAAGTAATCTTTCCTATGAGGCAGATTCGCTGTGGAGTGCTAACAAGTCTAACTTTAATTCCAAAGTAATACATTGCTTTTTTTAGGTATCATTTCAGAGGTAAATTCAACCTAAGTGTGGCCTCCCATCTGGTGTGTTCTGAGCAAAAAGAGTAAGAGATGAGGGAAGCAACACGGCAAGAAGACTGGAAGAGAACGTGTCTGCATTCATTTGCATCTATATCCTCAAACAATAGTGCAGTTCTCCCCCCCCCAACAGGTACTATGCCTGTGTGTGTGTGTGTGTGTGTGTGTGTGTGTGTGTGTGTGTGTTGTACTGAGGCCTCTCACCTTTGCCGTCAGCCAGACAGCGGTTGTAGCCCACAGGGCTGAAGTACTCAAATATAAACACAGCCATTGCTGACACCAGCAACAGCATCACGAACATCATCACCCACACATCCGCACTGAAGGGTTCTGAAGGGTGAGAGAGGGAAGAGACGAGAGGGAGAGATGAAGGGAGTCAATGGAGACGAGGGAGTGTGTACGGACAGAGATTAGGAAAAAAGAAAAGAGGGGAAAAAGAGAGTTGAAAGGCAGAAGATAGGGAAGAGACGAGAGACACCAGGAGAAAGAGGAAGAGGGGGAAAGAACAGCAAGATCGGCAGAGAGAACGAGAGGAAGAGAAAATGAAGCGAGAGAGGGACAGGGCAAGAGAGATATGCAAATGTGGAGCGGCAGATTGAGAAGAGGAAGGAAGAGTCAGAGAAATGGAGTAGGAGTGGGAAATATAAGAGGGCAAAGAGACAGGGAGTGAAAGAGAGAATAAATAAACAGTTAGCCATATTATCATGCACTCCACTCTGCCTCCACATCATACAAATGCATTAAAACTTGGATCTAATCACTTAGTGTGTGTCCTTGTAAAGGTGGGAAAATGGACCCATCTAATGCTCTCAGTCTGTCAGGAGTGCTGGCAACAGTTACATCAAGCTAAAACTACTAAACTCAAAGACACCAATCTGGTGTCGCTGCGTCAAAAACATCCGTGTGAAATTGACAAAAGGACATTTAGCATATTTACTGTAGGAAATGGGCGTGGCCTACATACCACATGATGCAGCTTTATGTTCCGAACGTGTAGCTATAAATAAAGTGCTAGCTGCTGTAATCCTCACCTAAAAAGGCCGAGGGCGAAACTGTGCCATTGCTACGGGAGACCATAACGCTGATGCCCGTCTCGATGAAGGGGACGGAAAAGTCGATGACCTCTGACCTCTCCTCGTTGATGGTCAAGGAGCCGACGGCCATGTGGGCATTTTTTAACACCACCTGGGAGAGATGGTGGAAAACATGAAGACAGAGAGCATCTATCATCCATCCAGTACTTAAACGCCTCTCATCCATCCAATAGTACAGTGATGAATGGAGTGCACTTTAAAGGAAAAATCTGTCCTAAAACGTCAACTTATCCCTGAGGGGAAATGTCTTGTGTGACGCGTGGCAACAAACTAATTCAAAAAACAATCTTTAATCAAGATAGTTAAGAATAGCTATAGTTAAAAAAAGAAAAACAGCATTAAAACCCAAGAATATAATATATCACAGCCATGAGTCCATTTGAAGGTGATTGTGCTGGAATCTTTCTAAATGTGGGTGATTCTTGTTAACTAATTTGATAGGGACAAAAGTTCTAAAGGGCATTGTGCAAACATTTAACCTTAAAATTGCTTTTTACAATGTCCCTTGCATTTCTTCAATTCCAATTTGATGTTGGTTCTGTAATTTCAATGGATGAATGAATACATGTGACTGAGTCTCTTAGTAGAAATGTTTTCAGCAATTTAAAATATCAAGAGTAAATATTAGGTTTTAGTGTCAGCCCTTAGAATCCGAGAGCAATCTGTCTAGATGCTGAACTTCACTTCACACTGATGTTCAGCAATCATACAGCGAGAATCCAAAAGGAGAAAAACTCGCAGCTGCCTTGTCTTCTCCATTAACATGTCTAAAGCATGCAGCAGATTCAGGCTCTCTCTGTTAGCTGTCAAAAGGCATTCTGGTAAATGCAGGAAATCAAATCTGACACAACGGCAGATGGGACAGGTTGAGGGGAAAGTGGATCCATTAAAAAAGTGGAGTGAAGTGAGAAAAGTGAGCCAAACACATGGAGAATGGAAACATCGGTGACAAAGATAGGGCACGGCTGGCAGAGACAGTAGGGCAACACACTTTCCACACACAGCGCTCGGAGTGGACACTCGTGATGCGCACCAGGGGAGGGAAAGGGGGGAGCAAGATAGAAAGAGGGAGGAAGAAAGTGGGTTACCACAGTGGGTCATGGCTGCTTGAAATAACCGCCCCAATGCCTCTCCTTCCTCTACCTGCCGCCCTCCCTGTCAGTACCTCTGCACAGGTAGTATATTTAGCCCCAAATTTTAGAGCCCTACAGCACAGGGGTAAAGTGGGACGAGAGTGTCTTACTAAGGCGTGTGCGAGTGCATGAGTCAAAGCTCCGGTACGTGCTTCGGCGTTAAGAGAGAGTGTGTGTGTGTGTGTACATGCATACGAGTGAGTCATAAAGGGAAAAAAACTGCGAGAAAAAGACGGGAGCGGACCTTTGTTCTCTACCTGTGAAGTGGACCTTTACAGGCAGGGGGAATATTACACATCCACTCTGTACATTATCTGCAGCTTTCAAAGTGCTTGTGTGTGCCGGTGAGTGTACGAGTGTGTGTTCATGTGTGCCTTTGTAACTTTTCAGTCTTGTTTGTTCCGTCAGCATGTAAGAGCGGATGTGCATGTTCACTTGTGCGTGTGTGTGTCTGAATGTGCGAATGTCTCCCCAGGGGAAGGCAGCGAGTCCACCCAGCAGTGTACTCACTTCCTCTCTCCCCATTCGCTCTCTCCATCTCCCTCCTACGACTTGTTCTCTGCGCGTTATGAAAGTGACCCATGTGGGTGTTATTGAGAATGAGTGAGCGAGAATCTGTGTTTGTGTATGTGTCTCAGCTGGTGTGTTTGTGTGTGTGTGTGTGTGTTTGCCAGTATCTTTATGTGACTCTGCTAGCGAGGCCAAACTCATGTAATCAAGTGTATTGCCTCTAATATTTTATATTAGGAATATTAGGGGCAGCATGAAATTGACACTGCCTGCCAGAATCGAGTCAGGACAAAACGTAGGCCTTCGTAAAGCGCTCATAGATTTTTTTTTCTTTGTGATCTTTTGCCGTTCCAACCTGTGGCAAATTGTGTAAAGGCCCTTGGTGACCTCGGTGAGTGTTCAGCTGCATGCAGAGGCACGTCCTAGTGTGTGTGTGTGTGTGTGTGTGAGCACCCGTCCAGATTTTGGTCCATTAAGGGCGTGAGATATACTGTAGGTTTGGCTGCATTCCAACTGGAGAAGGACATGGGTTGGTTTTGTTAGATATAGCAGATACAGCAGATATGGCAGAACTATGTGGTGTGTGTGCGTGTGTGAGAGAGAGAGCGAGAGAGAACGAGAGAAGTTGACATTACCAGTGTGTCTTCTCTGTACACATATGGAAACAGTCTGGATGAGTGTGTCAGTCATATATTATCTTATTTCTGTGATGATTCATGCATAAGGGTCCCTTGTCTGCATGTGTGTGTGTGTCCCCCCACCCCCTCCTAATAATCATTCATCTGTGGAGGTGAGAGGGAGACGGCACATTATGGCGCTTTTAGTCAGGCAGATAGAGTTTATTACAAGTGACCACACTTACAGCTCAGTGCCCACTAAAGACACTGGCTGACTGGCAGGATGACTTAATGGTTTTATATAATTGATTAAATGGGTCAGTTTAATGTAAATTGAACAGAAAAAGGTTTTACCGTGGGACAAAATGGACACATGACCTTGCTGGTGGCTTCTGAAGGTTGTCCAAACATCAGTGTCTGCACAAAACCTGTGACCTGAAGACTACTATCGATCCGTTTGCTATTACATTCATTAACAAAGAGCCAAAGTCAGACAGCAGGAGTGCAGCACATTCTTATAAGTTGTATAGTATGAGAACTGACGACGACCTTATCTTGGGACCAATGTCGATTAGGTAATGTTTAGAGCCCAAAGTAAATTGTTGCAGCAGACTGAACTGCATGCACCCCTGGGGGAGGTGCTTAGCCCATTTGACATAAGTGTTAGGCCTGTTGGGCAGAGGGCTGACCTGGAAAGGAAAGCTCATAATTCAAGGTATGAAAACACACTTCAAAGAGGAAATGAAGCCTTCAGGCAGCTCCTATGGAAGCTAAATATAGCACAGTTCTGTGGTGAACATAGACTGTAACTCTGTCTCCCCTTTGATCTTTTCTTCACCTTCACCTTGGCAGTAATTCCAAGCGTCTTAATGTGATCAACTTTAATCAGACGTAACCAAAAACTAACTAAACTCAAATGTGCACTTCTCACACTGCTGTGAGAGTTCAAATGTATTTTATTTGCAGATGTTTATTTAGTTTGTAGCGATAAGAATTTGAAACTTTTGGATACCGTGCAAAAAGAATTGGAGTTTCTAAAGCGCTGGTTGGATAACAAGCTATCTCTGATTCATCATCTTTGGCAATCGTGCCATATATTTGCAAAGCAAACTTGAAATTGAAAGGGTGTCTTAAATCAAAGGGAGGGATGTCACAGAAATGTGAAACTAAAATTAATTTCACTGAAACTACCATACATTACTCACTGTGTGGAATATGGGGAAACACATACAACAAATCCAAATCCAATTTATATATTTCAAAAGTGAGATACAAGAATTGTAAACAAAACTCCTTTTCCAACTGTTCATTAAATTCAAGGCTCTGAAATTCAGGGACTTTTTTTAAACTGCAGCAGGTCAAAACTAAATGACAACCTGAGACTATGCAAATGGTTGCTTCACATGAGAAAAACTCAAAATGATTTGAGGGGAATCTGCATGTTT
Source organism: Gadopsis bispinosus (assembly GCA_036024995.1). Lineage (NCBI taxonomy): Eukaryota > Metazoa > Chordata > Actinopteri > Centrarchiformes > Percichthyidae > Gadopsis > Gadopsis bispinosus. The sequence continues at coordinate 13,738 of JAVQJV010028334.1, read as the reverse complement.
AAGAAACAAAATCTTTGTATTTTGTTGAAGGGTGAATTTATAACAGTAATAGTGAGGAACTTGTTATCAAAATGTTTGATCAGAATGGCATGTTGGCATTAATATAGTTGGGATGATGTAAAATTTGTCTGTAAAGTAGGAAGTGTTTTGCAATAAGCTGTAGCTTCACGGAACACCTTTTCTGTCTGTAGGAAAAAGTCATTCTGTTGTTCTGTTTTGCCGGGAGTAATTATATCTTTTGGCTGTTTGTTAGTTATATTTTCCCAAATTGTTTGTGTAATTATTGAAATAAATGTCAAAGTCACTTTCAACTTCTGCACAGAGGCTGACTCCTCTGTGCAAAGCCTGTTTTATAATCAGAGCGTTTTCTGTTCAGACCTCAAACAGAGGGCAAGAACTCATTCCCCTTTCCCTGCCTGACTTGTTGCCAAAATACGACTTTCTGCAATGTACGCTGCCACTCTGATAGTCCAAATGTCTCAACGCCACCTTTTAAACAGCAGTAACATCAGTAATGATAAGATGCTGTTGCAAAGTGTGAATTAGCTGCAATGATCAGTTGTGAGCTTTGCCAACAAACTCATATAATTTACACATGATGGGCACAAAGAGGCTTTACTTGTTGACCTGCAAAATCTGGCAGCTTTCCACTGACTGAACATTTAGTGGATTTGGCTTTCAGGTTTGGCCCCTTTGGGCCTGACTGTTCTTTGCTAGTATGCATCTGACAAATGCATCACAAGCAATTACTGACAGAGTAGGCTGCAAAAATACAAGTAAGAGACAGATGTACCGATAGAAAGACAAACACGAGCTATCTCCTCACCTCTCCCACCATGCCATTCCATGTTCCATTGATCTTCTTGCCATGTTTGCCATTAGTGACCAGATAAAGATCGTAGGTGAACTTGACCTGCTTGGCAATCTTCTTCAGGATGTCAATGCAGAAGCCCTTACAGCACCGCTTAATGTAGATCCCCGACTCCTTTGTCTGATTACTGTGTGGATTGATAAACAGATCATTATTCAATCAAATGTATACTTCTGTCTGAATTGGCATGGATTGTAAATTGTAATCGTGATTTGCCGTGATTTGGCGTGTCTGGCGCTGTCACTCTCACGCCGATGAAGTGTGAAATGATTCTACCTCTGGCTCTGTAAGCTGCTGTGGGAAATTAGCATCATTCACAAGCAAAATTTAATAAGTTGCCAGGTTTTTCTTTTAATTTCTACTTTGATCAGTTTCTGCAGTAGGTAGATCTGTGAGCTACTGTGGCAGATAGACAGAAAAAAATGTCCTCTAATGTGTGTTGAGTTACATTTTCACAATAATCTTATTCATTTACTGAACAGAAATGTGTTTTTCTTCACACATCACACTTCAGGCATTTATTCTGTCACTGATTTGGAACATCTGAGCTTTGAGTCTCACAGTGTTTTGATTTGTTTCCGGCAGGGTACAGTGTTCCTCATACAGGTCCCGCTAAGCGGATCCACATCTTCCACAATGACGAATGGAGCCTCCTCCAATGTCACGATGGACAGGTGGTCATCCTCCCTGGTTGCTGCCCCCCCATATAGTTCATAGCGAGGCCACACATGGTACTTCATGGAGAGGGAACCATTCTCCCATTTACCCACCTGCAGGGACATACAGAAAACAAAAGACATTCAGATTGCCATAAAATCTCACATCTCAAATGTCAGATAAAGATTGTTTTCCTTACAGATTTTTTCCTGATTTTTTTATTTTTTTTACCAGTGAGTTAACTGTAGGTTTGAGTTATTTTGTGAGTCATCCTGGACGAGTTGCTCATCAACTTAATGCTCACAAGTGTAACGGTGAAATACACAGATTAAATGAATCACTGGTCAGGAATCAAATTCAAAAATGAATTCAGATGAAATTCCACGCTGAAATGAGTCCAGTCCATCTCTGCTCTGCTCTTGCAAACAGTTAGTCACAGTTGAAACACATCACAAAAAGTAATGTAGAGTTTGAATGCTTGTTGTGGAAAAACATCTCACTCTGCTTTGGGTTTAATTGACTCATTTTCTGTTTTGGTTTTAGTTGTAATTAGTCCATATGTCAATAAAATGACAATAAGGTAACAAATGAACAGGGGAAAAGGAGAGGAGAGGAGAGGACTGGGACTCAGAGTAAAGAATGAGAACAAGGTTAACATGAAGGACAGAACTGAAACGGGGGGAAAGAGCAGAATTCAGATCAAGAGCAGAGGGTGGGGAGATAAACACTGAGACAGAGAAGTGGATGGAGTGATTAAATGAAGAAAAATATGAAGAAAGAGAGAGATATGAGAAACAGCTACATTTTAAACCGTTTCCATTTGCAGAGAGACTGAACTACAGATGGATGCGAATTAGTCAAGTGAGTGTGTGCGCGACAGAGGAAAGAAAGCTGGAGCTCAGTCAGATGCAAAATTCTGGCTCTTCTGTAGACAAGTGTCCAGCTGTAGGTCTGGAGGGCCCTTCAGTCCTTGTGGCTCTACTCCACTGAATAAGCATAATCGATTAGTCAATTTCCCCCAGATGACACACGAAACCATACCTGGAGACTGTGCCTTTGCTCTAGAAGTGCCCAGTAGGACACTTGTATTGAGGGAAAGATATGACAGGGAGCTGAGGCTGGATAGACAGGGGTGGAGGCAAAGAGAGAAGGGGTGGGATAGGGAGAAGGAGAAAAAGGGGTTAAAATCAGTCTGGAGGGGAGTAAACTGGACTGGACACTACAGAGTCTCCGCACTACTTCAAAGGTGCTGTGGAAGGATGGGTGTAGGAGCTGGAAGTCATTAGAATCCACAAAAAGCAGTACAGCTGGAAGTCAAACTAAGAATTAAACATGAGTAACAGAGCAGGACAGGGTGGTGGTGGGGGTGGTGGGGGGGGGGTAGGTGCTTGCTCCAAGGGGAGAAAGAGAGAGGAGAGAGAGAGAGAGAGGGGAGGACAGGAGGGGAGCGATTCACCTTGTTCTCTGATCAGAGGACAGAATATAGATTAGAGACGCAGAAGAAGGAGAGAAACACAGAGAATAAAAAACAGGGAGAGTCAAAGGAGTCAGACTGCAGGACACAGATACAATGGACGGTGAGCATCAGGAAGCACAGATGCATGCTGGTGCCTTTGCAGGTGGCGAGGACCATCAAGTTCATTTAAAGTTGTTGGTTCAGAGTATGACTCAGGATCATTGTCTGCTCTACCACCTTCCCTTACGCCACTACTTAGAGAATTTATATCTATGTCTCTGTTAGGATGGCTGGGTAGCGGCTGGACTTCAAGAGTAGGAGACCATCTGTACAACAGAATGTTTTAACCTTCAGAGAAAGCTGTCTGAGTACATATAAAGTTTGACTGAAGTTTGGTTTGGATTCATTAAGTCACACATTCACATGGGGAAGACACCCATTACTGTATGTTACATCTCCTTGCATTTAGTCCATCTAGAACAACAGCAACAAACCTCTTGTGGTACACAGGTGTAATCGCAGGTAAACCCATTCCTAAACTACAGAAGCACAAACCTTACTGTCGACCATGTGAGCATATTGGATGGATTGTATACTAGGCTTTCAGAGGATGCAGTTTGAAAAATAAGGTTGTACGGTAAGGTAGTAATCTCTGTCAAAATGGATTCATCTACTTTGTCTTGTTTCTTTAGTCATGCATTACCGAGCACCTGTAGCTCCCTATAAGTCATCAGGGGATTCAGTAACGACTTTTGATTGCAATAAATCTGAATTAATAATGAATGTGATTCTGTTAGAGAATCATTTAGCTCAGAAATAAAATTAAAAGAGAAAATGTTTTGTTGATTGTAAAATTGTCACAATATCAATTTGTCATTTAAATATCAACTCTCCTAATAATAATAATAATAATATTTATTTTTGTAATTTTCCATTTTAATTTAAATTCTAGGTAAAATTACCCCAATGTCTATTTATTTGGATTATTTTATCTTTGGACAAGCTATTTATCAAGATAGACTTGTCAGAACTTCAGCTAGTAGTGTGGTGATCTTAGCTTAGACATTTAAACAAAAAAAAAGCCTAATAGTTACCGTCATACATTGTCAGGTAGCGCCCACCCCGAACAATATCTAAGCTCAGTCAAGCAGCCTAAACGCTTTTGCTCATTATCACAAATTGCATGACAGCAAATGAATTGTGGAAACAGCAGAAACACTGTAGAGCACAATGTAAAAAAACAATGCAAAATTGTAACAATGCCCGAAAGCACGCACAATAACAATTTGTCCCTACGTCTGTTGCCCCGGTGCATTCTGGGAAGCGTGGAGGTGCGAGTATGCATGTTTGTTACTACTAATGTTCCTGTTTGTACGGACAGCAAACATTTAGAACTTGCTTTGATAAATGAGACCCCTGAAGTCAATACCATTGTGGATCAGCTACCATCTAGACCCGGGGTCCTACAACAGTACCTCGCCACAGTCTCACTGGACTACAAATTCTCTTACAACCGATCGCCCCTTGTCAACACTACAGCGTATATGGTATATGGTCTGCAGGTCTCACTCTTACAGAAATCATTTTCAGTGGAAGCCTGTTGTGCAACCAAAGGACCTGCAGTACTGTAAGGGCAACGTGCAGGAAAACATGCAAATTTTATTTTTCCTGTATGAAGATTATGTCTTATAAAGCCTGTCTATTTGCTGTAACACTACTATGTACAGTATTATCATCAAAGCTGCCTTTGATTCAGTTACATTAAGACGAACACATAAATGTACCCAGTATTACATAGACACTGGTGGTATCTTTACGATTACTTACCGTAATTGTTTTTTCCATGTTAGTTAGAAAAAAAACTAATGATTTTGGTTGACAGGCTCTGCGGCACAGGCAAACTGAAGGATGATTTAGTACAAATATTAGATAAATGATGGGTAGTATGTACCAAACTTTTAAAATGAACAAATGCAGACTACATTCCTACTACATCACCACTCCGGAGCCTGTGCTGCACACTCTGTTGCTCAAAGGCACCTTCGCCGAGTTGATAAAATCTAATCAGAGTAGCGCCTTTAAAGCTTAAGGCTCAAAATGCTTAAAAAGTGAAAATCAGATGATAAGAGAAGACATAGAAAGACAGACACTCACCCTGTCTTTTCATTTACTTTAGCACATTATGGGCATGGACGTTTTATGACAGTTTTCATTCGTTTTAACCAGTAACGTCAATATGAATGCACACACATCACACATGGACCACGCTCTGCGTTTCGCTCTCACCCTGTCCCACTGCCTCTCTTTGTTGAGCAGAATGATGACCAGCTTGGGGTGCATCTGGTATCCGTCCTCGCTGAACGACAGATTACGCCCCTCAAACGTCACATTCATCAGGTACCTGCAGAGGGAAACATTGAGGAGAGAGACTCACTGAGACATTTATCACTCCCTGAAAAATATATTTGTCAGTGGCAGCTCTCAATTTTTATTTGCTCGATATATCTAAATCATTTCTTGTTTGATGACTCAATTTCCCGAACATTAAAGTTTCATTGTATGTCAATTTATTTCTTAAGCATTTTATCTTTTCAGCCAAACCCACTGACATTAAACAAATTCATCATCTGCCAGGAAAAAGCTGTCAGCCAATGGGTAAGCAGGTTTTTCATAAATAGATGGACATACATTAATCATCAGTTGCAGACAGACATTTGCGCAAAACAGCATGGTGATTTTAAGATGGGACTGAGGAAAATTTGTTTCAGATAATTATGCCGGAGTATGTTGACATTTTGGGAAATACACTCGTTTGCTTTTTGGTGGAGAGTTATGTGAAAAGATTGATTCTACTGTCATACTTTATCTATACATTAAATATGAATCTACATCCAGCAGCCCCTTAGCTTAGCTTAGCTTTGCACAAACACTGGATACAGGGGGGAACTGCTAGCCTGGCTCTGTCTAAAGATAACAAAATCCACCTACCAGCACCTCTAAAGCTCACTGATTAACATGCTATATCTTGTTTGTTTAAAAACCTAAATGTAAAAACCCCAATTGGCATGAGCCGGACTTTTTCTTGTATGGGAGCATAGAACTATCGGAGATTCCAGGAAGGTATTTGACCAGACCAAGAAATAGTACATAGCCCCTTGTAAAATGAGAAATTGTTGTTTTTAAGCTTTGGTTTTTGCACAGATTAAACAAACGAGATGGTAAATCCTGAGCTTTAGAAGCGCTAGTAGGTAGATTTTCTTTATCCATTGGACAGACTCAGGCTAGCTGTCTACCCGTTTCTCGTCTTGTGCTAAGCTATGATTAAGCTACGCTAGCCTAAATCTAGGGAAAAGGATGACTGACTATACACTTATCAAGGAAGTGATAAAAACATAATAAACACTAACCTAATCCATCCTCATCATCATCACATCATCATGTTAACAAAAGAAACTGAAATCTGCAATTAAGGAGCACAAATGTCACCTAAATATTGAACTTGAAATTATTCCCCAGACAGTAACCAGGTTTGAATAAACATGTCCTTTTGAGGTTGTTTTTTATTGGAATTGCACTTTAAATAAGCAAATACAAACTAAATTTTTAAAAATACAATTGAAATACATGTATTTATGTAATTATCACTCAGGTTAGGGAGGTCATGGAGCACCAGAACAAATGATCCAGCCGAACACATTGATGACTAGAAGAAATAGCTGAAAGAGGTGAAAATCTGGTTACATCACCTAAACAAATAAATTGACCAAATTTTCAGTCTTGTTGTGCCCCACTGACAAATCATAAAGCGAGCTCTGGGGAGAGGGATGAAGAAAGGAGGCATAACTGCATTCCAGTTTGTGGCTGCTGTTGAATGTAACAAAAAGCGCTATATAACACACCAACAGCAGCTTGTCAGATCACTGTGCGTTGGTGTGTGCATGTGTGTGTGTGTGTGTGTGTGTGTGTGCGTGTGTGGCTCTGTGACAAACTGAGAGAAAGCAGCATTGTTTCTGTCAGGTGAAATCATTTCACCTCCCTTCAACTAAATACAACAAACACACACACACACACACACACACACACTCACACACACACACAACACCATATTCTCTTGCAGTGATTATGGTGAATGTGCGCAAGAGTGTGTAAGTGTGTGTATATGAGAACGGGAATTTTTATGTCAGGTGAACTCAAATCATTTCACTGTCATCCCACAGACAGACACACACACACACACACACACACACAGAATCTATTAACTCTTTCACTCTCACCAAATTATTCTCTCTCTTCTCTCTCTCTCTCTCTTAAGACTGTTTCCATGGAAACATTCTGCCTCAAAACCGTGCACACCATATATATACATATGTAGATGAACATATAAACGACAAAAGAAGGTGTGTGTGTGTTTGTGTGTGTATAAAGGATTGGCTTGCTACCAGTGGGCTCATGGGGCCTGTAAACACTGGACTGGGTCATATATCAGGACACATGATCACCAACAGAATCAGTCTGTCTTGAACCATCATTTTCCTCAGGAGAGAATGATGAAACTCAACCTTAACGCTACACAACACCACACTGCTGCACTCAAAGTTCAGGTTGGTTCAACTTTAACCCTGTCTGACATTTTATGTGGAACAGATCACAGCTGATGACGAAGCTTACACCTGAAGGAAGATGCTTTTCTTTGCTTCTATGTATCAGTCTATATGCAGGTCCTATGTACAGAATGGCAAGTGACTTATGTAATAAAACAACAGTTACTCTAATGCCAGCTTGCTTATTCTATTTCCTGTAGTAAATACTGATATTTCCAATGGGCTGTGATGAGCAGAATCATCCAGCATCTTACCATCTCATGCAGCCCCATGTGTCCAGCTAACCGCCCCATCCTGTAGAGTCTTGGCAGTGATACAAAGTGCACAGAATCTGATGCATAAATCATAAGCCATTTACAAAGTGACTTGATGCTGTGCCCCGTTTAATCTTTACTGAACAAGCTATTGTTATGTGCAACAATGTGGGGCCTCTGTATGTGTCTACGTGCGTGTGTGTGTTTGTGTATGTGTGTGTGCATCCTACACACGTTGACAGCAGTAACAGAGTGAAACACAAGCATATGTGTGTTGCCATGGCACCCACAACCACTGTGACTTCCAAGACAGTCTGCTGTGTTACTATGGTAACGGTAATCTCGCAGAGGGTGGGAGGGAAAGAGGGAGGGGATGGGACATATTACTACTAGACTGTAACGCGCTCTTCCCCCTTCTCCCGTCACACTGGGTTTACAGGAAGCTACTCTCACTTTGCGTTCCATCCATGTGGCCACATCCTCTTTCTGTCACCTCCTCTGAACGTCCTGTATCGCCACCATTAAAACTGGACACACATGTGCCTATATACGCTGAGGGCTTACTCTGCATTCATGCTCTATTTCAGATTCACAGGTGTATATACAGTGTATCCGCTCCTGGAAGCTGCCCAGTCAGACCTCTTACAGCCTACTGAGCAGGTCCACTGGGGCGGCTAGGAGTTAAGTGTCATGCTCAAAGCTGGATGACAGTCACCTTCACTGCCAGAGACACAGACCTATACTCTAACCCCCTCCCTCTATTTTCTAAATGTACTACATGTGCCACTATATATACTGTATCTGAATAGCATAAACAGACACACATCCAGCCACCCGCTAAACCCCTTGTTTTGATATCCTGCTGAAGCTGTCAGTTTACAGCTTAAGCTAGAGGAGAGTATCTCAGCTGTACTGTACAGAAGGTGAATTGAAATTCAAACAGCGGCAGCAGCTGTCTCCACCTAGCGAAGCGAGTGACACTGACCGGACTCCAACAGGCAGTGCTCCAATAGAAACTACAGTAACAACACCCCCTTCCTTAACTACTGCACATTTTTGCAGACATTCCAGTGAATTGTTCCTTTCTAGTCTCTTTTTATTTGAGGAAAACTCTCGCCATTGTGACACACACACACACACACACACACACACACACACACACACACGGAAACAGGAAAACACTTGTCATGCTAACTCCATGGCCTGACACAGATACGTTTTAGCGCATGTTCTGGTGTGAATAATGGAGGGGTTGTGTGAAATATTGATATGTCCGTTTTAATAAATTAATCCTGACATGAATTAGTCATGAATTACACTCCTTAGCAATTACTGCGGTGCAATTCACTTGGACTTGTAGAGGAGGAATCTATATGGAGAATGATAACATGTCCCAATGTGGCAGACACAAACGCCGAAGCTTTATTGCATGCACACTTGGGGTATGCAGCGTGAATGTGGGGGGGAGGTGAGAATTTGTTATGTGTGCATGTGTTTGCACAAGTACGCATCTAGTGGTATCCATGTGAGTGTTCAGACATGGGAACTGAATGTGTAAACAGAGTATTAAATTGTGATAATGGGAAGAGAAATGACAAGGCGGGAGCAGAGATACAAAAAGGATGGGAGGACTGGGAACAAGCTGGCAAATGGCACCAGATATGCGGCTTTGATTTGATTCATTTTTGGCAAATGATAGACAGCACTTAATTAAAAGTATTCATAATGAAATGAATTTGAAATGGTAGCCCTTGGACAGAGGGGATTCTCTACATTTCAGGATAATTGATAAAATACCTGAGGCAATATTGTTCTCTTTTTTTGTCGACTTTCTGAGCATATTCCAATAAAACTTGAAATGCCTTAAAAGACAAACTTACTTTCAAGAGCCAAAAGTTATAATTACCCACGGAAGAAGGAATTAGGGGGAACAAGGAGGCAGTAAAGGGCAGAAAAGGAGAAAAGATAATGCAGTAAAAATAGAGGGAGAGGCAATGATTATGTGACATAAAATAAAACTACAGAAAAGAAGACAATTGAATAAACCTGGCAGAGGGGAAACAGAGGCGGATGAAAAGATTTAGGAGGAGAAAGAAAGACAGCAATAAAAATGAAGAGACGGGAGAGAGAGAGAGAGAGAGAGAGAGAGAGAGAGAGAGAGAGAGAGCGAGAGAGTTGGAGCATCCTGACCTAGTTCCAATCAAGCCCCATCACAAACAGGTACCTTTTTAATGCCTCCCACTGGCCTGCCCCATAAACACACACTCAACTGGCCATTATAGACTCTGAAATAGCTGGAAGCACACACATCCAGGTGGACAACACTGTCCATCGAGCTGGCACGCGCCCTCATCACCATCGGCTCAATAGGGGTCAAAATCCTGCTTAAGAGTGTGCTGCACATACAGATGCACACTCGTACAAAAACACAAACACTCTATTGAAAACCTCGCTGAGGCCACACAAGTTCAGAAATGTCCACAGAGCTTAAAAGCAATTGACACCTTTCCAACTCCGAGCTCATTTGGAACCTGTCCACGCCTGGCAAGGTCAGAGCCACTGTTGTCAAACTCACGATTCTCACACTGTTGTGTACTGTTCGGCAGCGGTCTCCCATCCTATCTGTCCTTCACTGTGCCTTAGTGCTCTCTGTGCTTCGCTCTCTTCTTCCTCTTTCTGCTATCTTCATTTGTCAGGCTCATACTGTAGCATTAGCTGGAATGTCACAGTGCTGGCAACAGTGGACTTAATTTACTTAGCGGAGTGACGTGTCCTTCTCTTGTGATACTCTATGAAGCTCTAAGGGCTTGACGAGGAAATGCTAAGCAAAGAGGGATCGGCATAATGCATGGCTTGTAAAGTGGCCGTGACCGTACAGCAACTCTTCATCACTCAGCAGCAGACTGACATGTAAACTAGATATGATTTGCATATTTCCATGCATCCCTTACTGCCGTAACCACGTTTATAATCTACAAGCCTGAAAAACACGAGACTTCCAATAGTTACAGTCCCTACCAGAATTAAATATCAGACTGGGATACACAGCTGACTCCCAAAGCTGTTGCTTTGATCCGTGTGGTTTGGCACATACAGTATACATGCTCATAACATGCAGCATTTCACCAGGCTGTAACGTGAATGGCTGACAAGTGCCGTATTTATTCCTCCACCACATGCTGTGCTGCTTCAGATTTTCTAACGGAATTTTCAATTTTTTTGTAATATAGGAGATCTTTCCGACAGTTACAACAAAATCTGATAATCGTATAAAAAAAAACACAAATCTGTTGCTGAATAAATCTGAAGCGAGAAATAGGCCAAACACTTCCTAAGTCTTGCTCACTCTACGGCTTAATAGTGAGAGGCGGAAAGTCAGGTCATCCTCTAAACCAGCAATTCCCAACCAGGGTAACCTGTACCCCAGGGGAAACTTCTGCTGTATTAAGAGAACACGTCCACATATAAAATCAGCTATAACAATTCATTCATATCATAATGCAATTCAAGAGTGCATGACAACTAGTTGGCATGCGAGCAGAGGAGTTGAAATAATTAGCTAAAAGTAATGTATTAAAGGTTGAAACGTCAGCTTTTATATCCACTTTTAAATGATTAATAATTAAATAATATGCAGTTTGAAATGACTGGTGGTGTTGATGAAAATGTACCTGAGCTCATCTGACAGAGCTGTGAGGGTACATGTTGCAAAGAAAGGTTGGGAACCACTGCTCTACACCAATCCACAAACTTCCAAGATTAGTTGGACTTCCAGTTGCTGTGATTGCTGTGAAAAGTGATTTTCATGGACTATATAATATCTCACAGTAAAACTGAGCTTTAGAGAGCCATTCTAGGCCGCGAAGAATTAATTGTGACTTTAGCTGAGTTATTAATGATTTGCTGTAAAGGTCTGTACGGAAACTTACATAATGATGTTTGATTTCACTTTGTATTGTTGAATATAAGGTTTTCCTGCCCTACAAAAGAGAATTGTGATTGAGTTGATTCCCTTCCCTCTCCGCCTATTTTTCTTCTATTCACCTATTGATTCACTTAGTAGTGAACCAACCAGGCGGCAGGGCACCCATCCAGCCAACCAAGCAACCAGCCATTCATTCAGTTTTTAGTATATAGACTGTAGGGTGTAGCTTCAACACTTGAAGACAAAGATTATCACCAAACAAATTTAGTTAAGGCAGCGAGGGGCGAATGATCTCAGCAGCGCTTGCAACTGATCTAATCAACAACACAGCTAAGTTGATTATAAGGCTGCAGGTCTGGAGAGTAGACGATGGCTGGGGAGGAGCAAAGGAGAGGAGAGGAGAGGAAGGTGTGAGTAGATAAAACAAAGCAGAGCAGTGCTCGACAGAAGAGAATAAGTTGGAATAAAGTGGAACAATGTAGAGCAAATGTATAAAAGCAGACCAGGGCAGAACACAGGAGAAGACGACAGGGCAAGAGAGGACAGAGAAGAACATGACGGCGTTAAGAGGGAGCTGAGCAGAGTAGAGAGCAGCACAGGACACGGCAGAAAGGACCACAGTAGAGTTGAGAAGAACAGAGCAGTGCACAGCCAGGCACACAGGAACAGAACAGGGGAATTGTATTCTGGGGCAGCAGCTGCCAAAAACTCCACTGTTGTCTCAAAGCAGTAAGCAGTGTTAAAACAAATGCAAAGCTTCAGAGAGGAGCGGACAAGCACACAGGGGTTGAAATGACATCTAAAGAGTTAGCTGGAACGGACAATAAAGCTTTGCTGCCTTAGTGAAGGATGCCGTTAAGCTTGGAGCATGAGCGGAAGAAAAAAAAGAAATCACACACATCCCTCATTCACAGTGCAATCCAAAAAGGTGAGCATTTGTTTCAGTTGGCTCTCCTGCTACCGTACAAGTGTGATTGTGTCTTTGCGAAAACTAGTATATCTGGATGAATGCGGGATTGTAATCAGCAGTGGAATTGTGGGGGAAAGCAGAAATAGACTGCTTATGTCTTATTGTCCATCTGAATACATGTGTGAGTCAGCGCGAGAGGGCTCAATAAGTATTTCAGTTTGTGAATGCATTGCATCTGCTGCTTTTCAAAGCCCCCCAAACCTCGACAACCAAACTACTTCACAATACCGAAACACACACACACACACACAGTAGGCCTTCACCGACAAGTCTGACTCTCTAAACACACATACGCACATCAGCTGCAGCAGACATGCAGAGTGGCGGAGGGGTGAAACTGCCCCTGAATAAAATACTGTGCTGAGCTCTGGAGCGCAGCACGACAGGGGCTAGTGTTCGTCGGCTGAAATGCCATTGGGACCAATTAGGCAGCGTGCAGAGCAAACTGCCGCCGAACACTGTGCATCACAACCAGTTTAAAAGGCCCGCTGCTGAGATGGACAGCTGAGAGGGAGGGGTTGGAATTTCCTGAGGAAGGGGAATGTGAAGGTGGTGTTTGTGTGTGTACGGTATTTTTACATGGGGGAGGATAATCATGGAATGCAGGGGATGAAGGTGCATGCGTGTGTGTGTTTGTGTGCCAGCATCTGCTGCATCCATGCTTATGCTGATCTATGCCAGGATGCTAGTGTTGACTTTGCACCACCTGAACCGGTGCTGCGTGTAGCATTTTAGCGTCCATAAATCATTGAATTGCCATTTAATTAATTTGGAGACATTACAGTAATTGTAAATAAATGACGAATGAGACCTCGGGGCCTCTATACTGTATTATACATTGTACACTATATAGAGCTGGTCTTCATGGAATGTGTGTGGAAAAAAGGGAGCTTGTTTTACTGCACAGACTTTCTCACAATAACAGATATTGTAATGAATTAAAATCTGAAAGAGGGAAAGTACAGACAAGTCAACAGGAAGTTGAAATGCAGTATTAACAATGA